>JAJAGP010006399.1:0-22032 GCA_025084515.1 Ancistrus triradiatus | reverse complement strand
TTCTGTTAGATTTTTATTGATGAAGGTGAGAAATACAAATAAAGCAGCCAGAAACTCCTGAACACTCAGATGTACAAAGCTGAAGATCTTCTCCAGGTCCAGTCCAAAGTCCTCTCTGAAGATCTGGGTGCAGACTCCTGAGTACACTGATGCTTCTGTCACATCAATGCCACACTCTCTCAGGTCTTCCTCATAGAAGACCAGGTTTCCTTTCTCCAGCTGTTGGAAAGCCAGTTTTCCCAGAGCCAGAATGCTCTCTCTGGTCTGCTCAGGGTCCAGCTCATATTTCCCATGGTACTTTTGGTCCTTGTGTTTGATTTGAAAGATCAGGAAGTGGGTGAACATCTGAGTCAGTGTTTTGGGGATCTCTCCACCCTCTGCTTTACCCAGCATTCTCTCTAGAACAGAGGCTGAAATCCAGCAGAAGACTGGAAGATGGCACATGATGTAGAGGCTTCTTGAGGACTTCATGTGGCTGATGATTTGATTGGCCAGGTTCTGGTGACTGATCCTCTTCCTGAAGTACTCCTCTTTCTCAGGATCACTGAACCCTCGTATTTCTGTTACCTGGACTACACACTCAGGAGGGATCTGATTGGCTGCTGCTGGTCGAGAGGTTATCCAGAGGAGAGCAGAGGGAAGCAGATTCCCCTTGATGAGGTTCGTCAGCAGAACATCCACTGAGGCTGATTCTGTTACATCGCACACAATCCCATTTTTCTGGAAATTTAGAGGAAGCCGACACTCATCCAGACCATCAAAGATGAACACCACTTTGTAGGAACCACAGGCTATTGATTCTAATTCTTTAATTTCTGGGAAAAAACAGATGAAGAAGATCCATCAGACTGAGATTCTGCTTCATCAGATTCAGCTCCCTAAAAGGAAGTGGAAACATGAACATGACGTCCTGATTTGCTTTTCCTTCAGCCCAGTCCAGAATGAACTTCTGCACCGAGACTGTTTTTCCAATTCCAGCCACTCCTTTAGTCAGCACACTTCTGATGGACTTGTCTTTAAAGAGCTCGTTACATTTGATGGGTTTCTCCTGGGTTGCTGGTCTCCTAGATGCTGTCTCAATCTGTCTGACTTCATGTTCATTATTGATCTCTCCATTCCAACCCTCTGTGATGTAGAGCTCTGTGTAGATCTCATTCAGAAAGGATGAGCTTCCATGATGAGAAATTCCTTCAGCAATTTTTTTACATTTCTCCAACAGTCTGGATTTGAGGGTTTCTTGAGGTACAGAGATCAGCTCCAGCTCTGAAAAAAACAACAACAGAAGAAGAATATTACAATAAATATTCAATTACTTTTTGAATCCTGGCTGCTGCCTGTGTGAAGTTTGCCTGTTCTCCCCATGTCTGCGGGGGTTTCCCAGATATGTGATGTTATATGGTAAGGCTGAACCAGAGGAATCTCTCTGAAGTAACCTGATGGAATAACTGGCATGACATTTAAGAATAATGCACAAGGAGTTAGTGAGGATCTGGCAACCCTGAGTCAATTGGAATCGGTTTATTGTGCATGCCATCTTCGGAAGCTCATTGTCGGCTTACATCATAAAATGTGTTTATTTATACATAAATTCTGCCCTAACTAACGAAACATTATTAAACTCGAATAAGTAATTATGTTAAACTGAAACAATACTATGAGTGTTTTATTTCCACAGTGGAAGTGGTCAAGTAATTTCGCCAAGCAAATACCAAGAAATGGGTTGCAGTTTGTCTTTCGGCTTCACCTGCAAAATCTGCGAGGGGACTGAGCTCCCAACGATTAAGTGCCAGTGTATATCTCAAAATAACTGTCAATCAAAACGGAATTCAGCCTTTTGACTGATCCTCCAATCATCATGCAGAAGCTCAGCGTCCAGGCCAGCTCCATTCACCCCCAGAGACGCTGAGTGTCCGGGGGCGGGACAAAATTGTGGCATTTATCCAAAGACTGTTGAGTTTAGAGGCAATGAAAAGGAAAACTGTTCCATGCAGTCCCACTGAAGTGAACGAACGCTCAGAGTCTATGGGCAAATGCACCGACCATAGACCGTATAAGAAAACGATTTCTCGAAACTTTTGACACCGACGCTACGAGAATGTATGAGAAGTTAACTAAATCGAGTCCGTCTATTTGTGATAAGTAGTCGATTCTGAACGAACTCGTCTTCGAGATGAACGTGTTGTAATGCATTTGTAGTCAATGAAATGGAACTGTACATATTTGGCCATTTAATTTTTTGAAATTTTAGAGGAAGCTGAGCTTCCCTGCAGTCTTAGAGAAATTGCGGCTGGTGCGTGCTGTTTATAGCTGTTAGCAAGTTTTTACTTTTTAGCTGTTTTTATTCCTGATCACATTTTTGATCATCTTTACAGTACTTTTATAATCTCTTAATCATTTTCTTTTTACTACTGGTGGATCTTTTTTTTTTTTTTGCTGCTAATCGATATTTAGAAAGTTTATGGGTCTACCGGCATAATGTGTTTTTAGCTTAGCCATTAGCTAATTACCAGAGTGCCTTCATCTCGGCTTAATCTTTTTGCTGTAGTATGTTTTTTAATAACTTTTTACAGCCTTTTCCCACATTCTTTGTTCTGGGACTTTTTTTCTATTGACACTTTAATCAAGAAGTGTATTGGACTAACGGCTGCAGCATACAGCATACAGAAGTGTACTGTACCATCGACTGGACCATATCTTCATTCAGTACCCACAACACCACCCAAAGTGAAGTACCTTTAATTAATTCATTGTACTAACATGCCACCTGCTGCGCTTGTTCCCTCTGCTGGGTGTGGCATGTTTAGCTATTCTTCTTCTGTCGTCAGTGCAAGTTTTATTTTTTATAGGTGTAGGCTTGTAGCTAGTCTGACAGAGAAGATTGTAGTTTTAAAGGCATGGATCCAGACATTAGAGAAGGCTAGCTCAGCTTCTAGCTTAGCAGATCTTGATGCCACAGTTGCAGAGGTGCCTAATACGGCAGCATCCTTTCAACATTGCCCATAGTCTTATGGCATCACTGATCATCTAAGTCATTGTCGTGTTTAATAGATCCAATTTCTACATGCATATCATTTAATTTTATTTTACTTATCCACTAGGCTACCACAGTCCCCTCAGCTACACATGGCATCAGTGGTTGTTAATAGACTCTGTGCTCTTAATCAATAACCAACTACATTTTCTGTTTTCTCTCTGAGCTTGTGTTTTGGTACCAGTTCCAGCCCCACACAGTAAGGTGTTCCACTGCTTTAGCTCCACTGAACAGCTCCAGCCCCACCATGCCTGGGGAGGTGCCACCAAGGACTTTCCAGCCGAAGACTCAAGATCCTAAAAGTGACTGCGTATTGTTATTTATCTGTTGATATTTACTTAGTTTCTGTTTTAAACTATTACTATAAGACTTATTTATTTAGATAAATTCGTTTCATTCTTACATTTACCATCTACGCCACCGAAACAGGTCGGGTTCCTTTTGGAGTCTTGGTCCTAACAAGGTTCTTCCTTATAATATTTAGGGAGATTTTCCTTGCCACTGTCACCCCTTGCAAGGATTGCTTTGAGACAATGCTCCATTGTAAAAAGCGCTATAGAAATTAATTTGACTTCACTTCACAAAGAGCTCTTACCGTCCTGCAGTGTGTTAGCCAGATCTGTCTCTATGTCCATCTGGACATCCAGCTCATCTCTGGGGTTTGATCTCTGTTCATGGATTCTGTGAACAAACAAAACCGAGTTGTTGTGTAGGATCTTTATAGCTACACAACAAACTCACACCAACAGATAAAACGAGGTTCTGAAATGAATAAACTTTATGCTAATTAAAGATTAAGAAACTGAAATTATAAGTTACATGTGGAAACCCTTAAAAACAGAGAGGAATTTCTTAAAACTATTTTTTTTTTTTGCTGACCTCGGATCAGCAGTACAGCCTCCATCACTGAAGTTAATTAGACCTTCCTTCGACAGGTCGCTCCTCATGGACACACGGCTGGGTTCAGGTGAGCCTGATCTCTTATCCTGAATCAGACTAAAGTACAAATCATCCTATAATTTACAGAATCACTTACATCTGACCATTATCATGAGCTGTATCGAGCTTTGTTATTGAACCTAAACTTCCTTAATTCCCGACTTCCTCTGTTTATTTACTGTTAGTAAATATGAAAGCATTAAAGGCTTCTCTTAGAGTCAGAAACTTCTCTCACCTCTCCTCTGTATCTGTATCCTGTGTATCCGAGAGATCCATTATGGAGAGCTTCAGATTACACCTGATCACCTGCACACACACAGTTACAGCAACATTACAGCACAGGAACATTATTTTGGAGAGACAATATAGCGCATGTATTCAGTCCTGTCGGTGGTGTAAATGCGACGTCAGACCTAGGATCAGGAAACGTCACTGTTTAAAGCTCCATAAAGGTGCTTAAAAGGTGTAAGTCAGACTGGAATAAAACCGTTATCATATAATAGTATTCACAGATAATAACTTTAGTTTCAGATACTCACTGCGTTTGTCTCCTGAAAACACCTTCTGTTCGTCCGCTCACAAAATAGACTTCAGTCTTTCTTACTTTCACTTACAGAAAAATGGTTTACTGTTGTGTCAGGTGAGAAGGGGCGGAGCTTACACAGACACACCTACACTCGATACATACATAAACACTTGCACACACACAAATGAGCTGATAAAGACTGATAAAGTTTACATCATTCATTTTTTATTCTACAGAAAGTGTAGGCTAAATGTTACTTTCATTTTGGATCAAAGGCTGCTTATTAAAACACCTGCATAATAATTTGATCATGTTCTCATAACATTGTCCCATAACTCAAAGGAAACTAAAACTAAGACAGACCAAATCTCGTTGGGGTCACACACCATGGACTCCTGGACAAGTCAAGCAGATGAGAGCGAAATACATTAATGAACAAATTGGAGGCAAATTCACAAAACGCCCAGAAATCAGACATATGACAATTTATACTCCGTTTAACACTATCGATAGCAGCACGCATCCAGAGCCCCCTGGTGGTGAATTGGAGAATTAAGGTGCATTAACCTGTCATTAGACTCAAACGCGAGCAAACATTTTTCATAAATGGCTGCATTCATGAAAATGTTCAGAGTCCCAAAATGTTAGTAAGTACGAACACAATCTATACCTGGTCCTTACCACGTTTAAAGTGTGCGTAACTTTCGTAAGTCGTTCTGCAGACCACTGTCACTATCAGGTAGTGATGTCAAACTCGAAACTCGGATTCGAAACTGAATCGATTCATTTGAAGCTCAGTGCTTCGAAACGTTCCTTCAAACTCCGTATCGGAATGAAAAAGTCACGTGACAGTCCAAAAAACATCACACTGTTTCGAAACGTTTCAAATTATTTCCCGTGTTTTGGTATACGCGCATAAGGAAGGGCAAGCAGCTGATCTGAGTTCATAATGTTTTTACCCAGAATGCTTATAAATGAGTTTTGGAAAATCCTGTCATTGATCCTAGAACTGTGATTAGTGTCAACAGGACATTTACGCCATTGCCACACATTCACGGACAAAAGTGATGCGAAGGAACGTAACTATATTCTGTGAAAAAAAGTAACTCATTTTCACTATTCTCTTATTACTCTGCAAACTATATAATTTATATAATGGAAGGATCTCGAAAAACAAGGTCTGCTGTATGGGATCATTTTGAACTTGTTCAAGACAAACAATTAAAGAGACAGATGTTACTGTTAACATCTACTGTTAGACCACTGATTGGACAGTAGATGTCCCTGTCGGGCGATGATTCGGACGTTTCACAAGTTCGAATTTTTTTCGAGATATTTTGGGGGATTTTGCTGTGGTTCCTCGGTCTGGAGGTTTTATTATACGGTCGGTAATTGTTATTAGTGGGTGTGGATTATGGTAATTGTATGCTAATTGTTAATGAACAACCCCTCGCGCCTGATTTGCGAACGATTGGTAATCATTAGCGTACACACCGTCTACTAATCAATCTGGCGGAGAGTTTTCAGGAAGGTCCATATTACATGTAATTTACTCACAGTTTGCTCGTCTTTTTTATCAATGTTCCATGAGGGAGACTAAAGGTGAGTAAAGGCTATACAAACACTGTACAGCAGAGGGCGCTGTGCGATCAGGTTTAGCAGTCTGCTCGGGTCAGAATACATTCATCGTTCAAACTACAAGCTCATCCTGGAATTACTAAGAACAAACCTTGAACTTAAATGACTTTAGGATTAACTTGTAGAGTTACTTGTAGAGAATTGAAACCAAGTTCCCAGAATATGATCTTTACAACAGACCATCGTCTCAAGGCAGCTTTAAAAATATCTAGATCCACAGCAGCCTCTGGGCAAACCTAGGGCAGCAGTGGCAAGGAAAGTCCCTAAATGTTATAAGGAAGAAACCTGGTGAGGGCCAAGACTCAAAAAAGGAACCCGATCTACTTTCAGCCTAGATGAAATAAGTAATAAATAAGTTACAGAAAAAGGTACATTTCTTAGAATAAGGAGGTTGAATACACAAACTGAACAGAATTAATAACATTTATTAATTTAGAATACAATTGTATAAACAATATAATACAATAGAGAAGATAATATAATAAATACAATGGAGAACATAAGTGAGCTTCTGGGATTAATTAGTTTAGTATAAGACCAGTCTCAGTGGAACCAGAACCAGTGGAAACTGTTTGACAAAGGTTTACAATTACAACAACACAAATCTGCTTTTCCTTCCTGTTAACAATCAAAGTAAACAATGTACAATGTGCAAAGAGACTACATATAATCAAACAGAAAGTAAAATTCAAGTCTTTTCACTTGTAGTTAAAATGTCAAAAGTGTAACTAAGATGTGAAAACACATGGAGTGATTCCATTTGAAGGCAGAGGAACGCTCCTCTGACTTCAAATGGAAGGTTGCAAAGGTTAAAGACGTACCAACAACCTAAATGAACTGAGTGGAAGCTCAGCAACTTCATAATAACCATTACTACAAGAAAATACAGAAAACCCTTCAGCTTCATCTTCTGCATCTGATGGCTTTGTGCTCTCAACTCTCTCAGACTTCACCCGTTTTGTTACTTTCTTTGGGTTTGAGGCTGAAACAGACAGAACAGAAAATAACAAAACAGAAGGTTCAGAGATGATCACAGGTTTGTTACAGACATTTACTGTGCATGGAAGCAGTTTGAGACCTTTAGCTTTCTGAATAGATGGTACATAGCTGTCATTTATTAATAAGGAAGGTTGGTTTTCTTTGGGACGTCTAACAGTGTGAAAGATCCAACTGGGTCCAAAACAGGCTGTATTTCTACCGCCAAATATAACTGGATCCTAAATCAGGAACTCACTGCAATTTCTCCAGGTTACAGTTTGGATCCTCCAGTAGATCAGACAGAAGCTTCACTCCTGATTCTCCTGGATTATTGTAGCTCAGATCCAGCTCTCTCAGGCGTGAGGATGGATTTAATCTCAGCGCTGAAGCCAGAGCACAAAATCCTTCATCTGTTATACTGCAGTAACACAACCTGCAGAGGAACAGGAAGAACAGACTTATCGACATATATTTAAAAACCTACTAGATTTAGGAGTGTTATTACATAAACTCATTCATTTAAATTAACCTTTATGATATAACACAATATATTATTGGAAAAATCACACACACTCTTAAAATGACATCAGCCCTGAAGCTGCTTCCTGTTTACAGAATAGCACAAAAGCTAAAGATTCAGTGAAGTGACCTGCTGCTGGACAACTGTGAGAACTAGATTTTGTTCTGGCTGTGTTGCTGTGTGTGTGTGTTCACTATAAAAATAGAATTTCTTTACTCTACAAAATGTAAGTTTTCATGACGAGGCTCTCACCTCAGTATCTCCAGGTTACAGTGTGGATTCTCCAGTCCAGCAGAGAGCAGCATCACTCCTGGATCCTGCAGCTTATTCTTACTCAGGTCCAGCTCCCTCAGTCTGGAGGAGTTTGAACTGAGAACTGAGGACAGAGCTGCACAGCTTTCCTCTGTCAGATTATTGCAACGGAGTCTGGTAGAGAAACAAAGAAGAAACTAGATCTAAAAAAACTGAGGTGTATGAATGTTTCTTATATATGTTTTTGGTCTCACTGAAGCATCACTGAGTTCTAGCTATCAGTAGGCTCTAAAGCAGGTAAGAACAACTCTGTCCAAACAATCCGTGTTTCTCAACCTGTTCATTAATTTGTTACAGTCAATCTGAGGCAGCTGTAGGTCATTAATCATTTTAGCCAATACTGAGGCTGTACAATTTAGCAACACCATAGCAACCACCAGGGACACTAAAACAGCCACCTAGCAACACTGTAGCAACCAATTAACACCACAGCAACTACCAAGCAACCACTTAGCAACAAAATAGCAACCACCTGGGAAACCATAACAACCACTTAATTTTTAAATAAATACATTTTAAATTTAAATTACAGCGTTTAACAGACACCCTTATCCAGAGTGACTTACAATTGATACAGTCTTACAGTCTAAGCAATTGTAGGTTAAGGGTCCCACAGTGGTAGCTCTGCAGAGGTGGGATTTGAACCCTGGACCTTTTGGTCCATAGTCCAGTACCTTAACCGCTAGGCTACCACAGTAGCCTGGGAACACTTAAAGCAACCACATTCACCATGATGGAAAACTATCTAGACATTTTGCTGTTTAAAGTGAGAAAGTTCTCACCTCAGTATCTCCAGGTTACAGCGTGGATTCTCCAGTCCAGCAGAGAGCAGCATCACTCCGGAATCCTGCAGCTTATTAACACTCAAGTCCAGATCTATGAGTCTAGAGTTTGAACTGAGGACTGATGACAGAGTTGCACAGCTTTCCTCTGTTAGATTACACCAACTCAGCCTGATAGAGAGATGAAGAGAAAAATCAGAACTTCTCAAAAGCATTCACTAATTTGTCAGCATCAACAATTTCATAGGCTGCAATCGGCCATAAGGGTGCTGGTTCAGATCCCCTTCATTAGTTAATAAAATACTCACACATCTTTTCTGGAAGCTTTCACATGGTAGCATTTCAGGAGTGAGACATTCCTCTGATGCATCATATTTCCTCAAAATTAAACTCTCCATCCACCCTCCTGATCTGAGTTCAACAACACAAACACCAGAGCTGCCCACTGAGCAGGAGATAGACTGACTCCACTAATGACAGTAGTTAATCTTTTCTTTTCACGTAATCTTGTAAGGAGGATGGTGCCCATTTCTTCTCGATTCGCCTGTCCCGTTAGTCTTTCCGAGGTTTCTTCTGCTTTCTTTCCCCTATGTTGACTTCAGTCTTTTCCTCAGCTTTCTTTCTCAGCGTCCCTTTGTTGCTTTAGGTCTTCTCCTTTCTCAGTCCGCCCTATGCGCATCTTTTGCTCTTTTTCTCTTGTTTCCGCCGTCTCCCCCTTTTTTCGTTTTCTTTTCCTCCCAATTCTTTTTTTTTTCTTCTCGTTCTATTCGCCCCGTCTTTTCCCTATTCGGCCTTCCTGTCCTCCGTTCTCGCTTATCTTTCTAATCTACATTTTCTCTTTTAACTCCTTTTTTTTCTCCCTTGACCACCTTTTCAGTTCTATTTTTTATCGTACCCTTTCCCTTTGTACTTCCGCTCATAGAGAACTGATCATTCAGTTCAATTCAGACAGTGTACAGATTGATGATTTCTCTGGAGAGATAGATTCTCCCTGATCTTCTCCTTGATGTACTGCACTGTTTCCTCTTTGCTGTGAGAGCTACTTCCTGTCTGTGGCAGGACGCCTCGTAAGAGAGTCTGATTGGACTCCAGTTGAGAGACCCCGGAAAAGGAACGGAGCAGGAGGAAGCGGAGGAAAAGGTCCAGGTGTCCATTCTCACTCTGTAAGGCCTTTCCACGGCTCTCCCTCAGGAAACATCAGACATGTTTTGGCTTGTCAAAAAATTCCAGGACAGATCAGAGGTTGGTTCTTTCTGTTAGATTTTCTGTGAGATTTTGACTGAAATTAATAAAGCAAAAATAAGCAGCCAGAAACTCCTGAACACTCAGATGTACAAAGCTGAAGATCTTCTCCAGGTCCAGTCCAAAGTCCTCTCTGAAGATCTGGGGGTGCAGACTCCTGAGTACACTGATGCCTTCTCTCACATCAATGCCACACTCTCTCCGGTCTTCTCATAGAAGACCATGTTTCCCTTTTTCTCCAGCTGTTGGAAAGCCATTTTTTTTTTCCCAGAGCCAGAATGCTCTCTCTGCTCTGCTCAGGATCCAGCTCATTTTTCCCATGGTACTTTTGGTTCTTGTGTTTGATCTGAAAGATCAGTAAGTGGGTGAAACATCTGAGTCAGAGTTTTTGGGGATCTCTCCACCTTCTCTCCAACCTTCTGCTTCACCCAGCATTCGTTCTAGAACAGAGGCTGAAATCCAGCAGAAGACTGGAAGGTGGCACATGATGTAGAGGCTTCTTGAGGACTTCAATGTGGCTTGATTAGATTTGATTGCCAGGTTTGATGACTTGATCCTCTTCCGGGAAGTACTCCTCTGTTCTGAGGATCTCTGAACCCTTGTACCTCTGTTACCTTGGCTACACACTCAGGAGGGATCTGATTTGGCTGCTGCTGGTCGAGAGGTTATCCAGAGGAGAGCAGAGGGAAGCAGATTCCCCTTGATGAGGTTCGTTCAGCAGAGAACATCCACTGAGGCTGATTCTGTTACATCAACACACAATCTCATTATTCTGGAAATTCAGAGGAAGTCGACACTCATCCAGACCATCAAAGATGAACACCACTTTGTAGGAATCACAGTCTATTGATTCTAATTCTTTAATTTCTGGGAAAATCATATGAAGAAGGTCCATCAGACTGAGCTTCTTCTGCTTCATCAAATTCAGTTCCCTAAAAGGAAGTGGAAACATGAACATGATGTCCTGATTTGCTTTTCCTTCAGCCCAGTCCAGAATGAACTTCTGCACCGAGACTGTTTTTCCAATTCCAGCCACTCCTTTAGTCAGCACACTTCTGATGGACTTGTTCTTAAAGAGCTCGTTACATTTGATGGGTTTCTCCTGGGTTGCTGGTCTCCTGGATGCTGCCTCAATCTGTCTGACCTCATGTTCATTATTGATCTCTCCACTCCAGCCCTCTGTGATGTAGAGCTCTGTGTAGATCTCATTCAGAAGGGATGAGCTTCCATGATGGGAGATTCCTTCATTAATTATTTTACATCTATCCATGATTTTGGATTTGAGGGTTTGGTGTTGTACAGAGATCAGCTCTGGCTCTGAAAAAAGAAAAAAAAAAAAAAAAAAAAAAAAAAAAGAAAAGAATATTAGAATAAAGATTTGACTCTTTAAGAGACCTGGCTTCAAGTCCTGGCCTGGCTGCTGCATGTGTGGAGTTTGCATGTTCTCCCCATGTCTGTGTGCTTTTCCCGGGTATGTGATGATATGTGATCATGAGATATGTGATAAGGATGAAACAGTGGCATCTCTCTAAGGTAATCTGATGGAATCATTGGCATGATACAGAGCTCTTACTGTTCTGCAGTGTGTTAACCCCATCTGTGTCCATGTTCTTCTGAACATCCAGGTGATCTCTGTTGTTGCTGATGATTGATCTCTGCTTGTGGGTTCTGAAACAAACAAAACACCGAGTGTAACAGAGATAGCGTAGGATCTTCACAGCAACACACACCAATAAATAATGATCATAAATACAGAGAGAGGTCAACGGAGCATAGCCAGACTGGTACGAGCTGACAGAAAGGCTTGGATAACTTGGATAACTGTTAACTATTTGTGAGCAGAAACGCATTTCAGAATGCACAACTCATCCAACCTTGAGGCAGATGGGCTACAATAGCAACAAGACCTGTTGGGTTCCACTTCTGTCAGTCAGTAACAGAACGGGTAACTGGACAGTTGACCACTTTAAAAATGTAGCCTGTTCTGGAAAATATGGATTTTTATTTGTATCTGGCCAGAATTTGAATTTCAGTCTTTCCTTTAGTGCAGTTTCTGTCAATAACTGGTGTCCATATTTGTTCTGAAAGAGCAGTTTGTTTGGTCTTTTTTTCTTCACCACCCAAACCAGCTAGAACCAGATCTTGTAGAAACCATAATTGTTATTCATGTATCACCCCATAAACACCAAACTGTAGCAGGTATAAAGGAGATTGTTTAAGCTCTACATAAACAAACACACCAACCAATTCAGATCACATTAAAGGCTTGTGATGAAGCTTATGAAGTGTGGGTAATGATCTGAACACTACACTGAAACACATCATACTTACCTCAGACCAGAAGTAAAGTCTCCATCACTGAAGTAAGGTGGAGGTTTTATTGACCCATCGCTCTTCATGGACACACAGCTCAAGTCAAGTCAAGTCAGATCTATTTATATAGTGCCTTTACAATGGAGCATTGTCTCAAAGCAACTTTACAAGTTTAGATTATCTCCTAATAACTACGTCCAGTCACAAATTGAGCAAGCCTAGGGCGACAGTGGCAAGGACTTGACTTGATAATAAGGGGGGTAAGATAACAAGTGGTACTGACCTCGGATCAGCAGTAAAGTCTCCATCACTGAAGTGAATTGGACATGGCATTGACCCATCGCTCTTCATGGACACACAGCTGGGTTCAGGTGAGTCTGATCTCTTATCTTGAATCAGACTAAAGTACAGATTTAATCAGGGGAAAAAAGGATCCATCAGTGTATTTGACAAATGAAACGGGGTGTGCAAGTCTGATATGCAAATATGAATAAGGTCAAACGCTTCATGAAAACGGGTGAGAGGGGTCAGAGTCTGATCTCTTATCCCGAATAACACTGAAGTGCAGATTTGAATAAGAACAAACCCAGAAAAGGGAACAATCAGATGACATGAGGCTCTGAGATGTGTAAGCTATTTGCTCAATAAAGCTTTTAGATTAAGGAACTGTATGCTATATTTATCTTAAAAAAAAGAGAGAGAAATTTTTATTAAAACCCTCTTTTTAGTCTGTGCTTTAAATCATCAGATCATGTTATAGCCATGCAGCCGTTACCTCAAAGTAGTAGTGCAATCTGGGTTTCTTAATTTCCGTGGTGGTTCTGTTGAACTGTCGTCCTTCATGGATGCGTAGCTGGATTCAGGTGAGTGTGATCTTTTACCCTGTGTTATCCTGTATCAGATGACATGTCATCTATAAGCTAGATAATTACTTAATTTATCCTTAGATCTGATCAATAACAAAGCTTTATTTAAGCAGAACTTCCTTAATTCCTGATTTCCTTATTTTATTATTATTTAATTTCCTTATTTACTGTTAGTAAATGTGAAAGCAATAAGACCTTTCTCGGAGTCAGACTCTTCTCTCACCTCTCCTCATCTGGATCCTGTTTTTATCAGAGAGATCCATCATGGAGAGCTTCAGATTACACCTGATCAAACCTGCACACACACATTTACAGCAACATTACAGCACAGGAACCCGTTTTGAAAAGACGACACAGGACATGTTTACTTCGGTATTGATCGGTGTGTTTAAATCGGAACCAGGGTTTCATCAGACCAGGAAACGTCACAATTTAAAAAAGCGCCATAAAACAACCGATGTAGATTAGACCGGATGCTGAACTCTTTCCTATCGACTGCAGATTCATATTATTCACAGATATAACTTTAGATTCAGATACTCACTGCGTTTTTCTCCTAAAAAGCTTCTGTTCCTCCGCTCACAAAATGGAGTTTAGTCTTACTTACTTTCACTTACAGGTGAACAGGTAAAGGGGGAGGGACTTACAGATTACATTTCTAATATTTTCTTATAAGAAATCTATTTAGGCATAAATTATGCAAATAGTTACAGGTTATTAAAATAAAACAATAAAACTGATTAGTAAAATCAGAGTAAATTATTTATGTTCATTCAAGTAAAAGTCTCTGGGACTGTATAAGCAAGCTGGAGGAGAGGAATCTTTAGAGGTCTGAGAATAAGAAGAAGAGAAAATGAGTTCCAAGATTTGGGTTCAGTTACACTAAAAGCCTGATCTCATGGTGTGATGTCTTGAAGTAAGAAGTATGACTAGTTCACATGAGTGTGAACAGAGAACAGTTTAAATCAGGGTTGAAGTTAATTAGTTTTTACTTTTTATTGACTTTAAAAAAAAAACATACACATATATACAGGGGTTAGACAATGAAACTGAAACGCCTGTCATTTTAGACCACCATAATTTATTAGTATGCTGTAGGGCCTCCTTTTGCGGCCAATACAGCGTCAATTCGTCTTGGAAATGACATATACAAGTCCTGCTCAGTGGTCAGAGGGATTTTAAGCCATTCTTCTTGCAGGATAGTGGCCAGGTCACTACGTGATGCTGGTGGAGGAAAACGTTTCCTGACTTGCTTCTCCAAAACACCCCAAAGTGGCTCAATAATATTTACTATTTACTAATAAACTTGTGACTGTGCAGGCCATGGGAGATGTTCAACTTCACTTTCATCAAGTCAAGTCAAATTTATTTATATATCGCTTTTTACAATGGAGCATTGTCTCAAAGCAACTTTACATGTTTAGATTATCTTCTTATAACTACGTCCAATCCCAAATTGAGCAAGCCTTTCATGTTCATCAAACCATCTGAACCTATGAACCTTCACACTCTGCTCTGACCAGCCACCAGACTGGTCCAATGTAGCCATAAAAGATCCCACACTAAAATGACAGGTGTTTCAGTTTCAATGTATATATATATATATATATATATATATATATAGAGAGAGAGAGAGAGAGAGAGAGAGAGAGACAGAGAGAGACAGAGAGAGACAGAAAGAGACAGAGAGAGAAGAGAGAGAGAGAGACAGAGAGAGAGAGACAGAAAGAGAGACAGAGACAGAGAGGACAGAAAGAGACGAGAGAGAGAGACAGAGAGAGAGACAGAGGACAGACAGAGAGAGACAGAGAGAGACAGAGAGAGAGACAGAAGAGAGAGAGACAGAGAGAGAGACACAGAGAGAGAGAGGACCAGAGAGAGAGAGACAGAGAGAGCAGAGAGAGCTACAGAGAGACAGACCGAGAGAGACAGAAAGAGACAGAGAGAGAGAGAGAGAGAGAGACAGAGAGAGAGACAGAAAGAGGAGAGAGAGACAGAGAGACAGAAAGAGGACAGAGAGAGAGACAGAGAGACAGACAGAGAACAGAGCAAGACAAGAGAGAGACAGAGAGGAGTGCAGAGAGAGAGACAGGCCAGAGAGAGAGGACACCGAGAGAGAGAGAGCAGAGAGAGAGAGAAGAGAGAGAGAGAGAGGACAGAGACAGAGAGGAGAAGAGAGACGAGAGAGAGAGAGAGACAGAGAGAGAGAGAGACGAGAGAGAGAGACAGAGAGAGAGAGAGACAGAGAGAAGAGAGAGGACAGAGAGGAGAGAAGAGACAGAGAAGAGAGACAGAGAGAGAGACAGAGAGCAGAGAGGAACAGAGAGAGAGAGGATAGAGAGAGAGAGACAGAGACAGAGAGAGAGACCAGAGACAGACAAGAGAGAGAGAGAGACCGAGAGAGAGACAGACAGAGAGAGAGACAGACAGAGAGAGAGACAGACCGAGAGAGAGACAGAGAGAGGACAGAGATAGGAGAGACAGAGGACAGAGAGAGAGAGAGAACTTTTTTTGACTTTTGACGACACTTTTATTAACAAAAAGTGTAATTCCAAAAACAAACCGAATCAAATTAAAAAAAAACACATTATACATCTAAACTCACATGGTCAAAAATAAATTATATATAAAAAAATAGAGGGATCAGCAGGATCCTCATAAATCAATATTAAAACTCATTCAGATAAAATGTGACCATAGCAGAAACTCCAAAGGCAAAGAAAAGCTCATCACCTATTTACAGAGATCACACGGCCTCCCCATAGCACCAACGTTCCTCAAAGTGTTGCAGGTTTTTCATGCACTGATAATAATTAAAATCAATTAAAAACTCTCGATTTTATTAATCGAGAAACAATCTCAGTCAACCTCACCTCCAACATTCAGCAAACTGGGCCACCTCGTTCTTACGGGCTAACATATATTGCCATCTTAGCCTGGCCCAGAATGAAATTCACCCAGTTGGCCACTTGAAAACTTCTCTCCCCTGATGTACTTAAAACCAAGGATAAGAGTCTGGAGGGTAAAAGCCACGTTAAAAGACATTAAAACCACTCCGTAAGACATCAAACAAGGGACGCAGCCTAAAACAGTGCATAAAAGCATGGAACACTGTTTCCCTCTGAGAGCAGAAAGGGCAGTCAGATAAAACCTCAGGGTTTAAAACAGAGATAAAAGCATTTACAGAGATAATACCATGTAAAATACGCCACTGTAGGTCAGCAACTTTCTTGGTCAACGGTGGCTTGTACAAAGCTCTCCACTCCGGTTGTACATCATTACTCAAATTAAAAACATCACGCCATGGTGTATCCACCCTATTGTTCAGCCTTTTCTTATTCAGTACTTTAGCACAGGCTCTGTACAGCACTTTACCTGGCACAGTGTTTAAGTCCATAGAGGTGCCCCCCTTACATTCTAGTAGGGAGCCATGACAGTCATGCAGGTCTGGAGTAATGATGATTCCTGGGAAAGGGTCATCCTCCGTAGGGCTGGTCACCCCTGCACTGTACTCCCTCACCTGCATCCGCTCCTCTGAAGTGAGCGCAGACTGCCAGCGATGCAGGAGCTGGGACACCACACACACGGACCTCAACCCCAATCGTGCCGCCAATTCCCCTGCACCAGCGAGGTCAGGTCCTGCGATCCCCACCAGCTGACCCAGTGTGATGACTCTGGAGGAGACCAGAATTCTTGCCAGTGCAGGAGTATTCGACCCAGTCATGTCCAGTCGGGCCCCACCGACCAGCGGCTCCTCCAGCAGCCAACGTAAGGCTGCAGAACCATTTCTCCGTGCATTAAAAAAGCCCCAGATTTTAACAATACCACGATAAAACTCGGGCAGCCCAACAATGTCCAGTATTCATTAAAAACAAGGTTCTGTCCAGCTCTAGTCCTCCCACCGTATGTAAAATCCTACTGGCTATTTCTCTCCATACCAGTTCTTTAGGTCCAGTAAGCAGCCTCTGAATAAACTGAAGGCGAAAGGCGGCAGTCCTGCTGGCTAAGTGGACAAGACCTTGCCCCCCATCCTCTTTAGGCAGATACAGAACTTCCCGTGGTAGCCAGTGCAGACGATCCCAGAAGAAGTCCACAAGAAGTGCCTGAAGTTTGGTCAGTAGTCCAGGTGGAGGGTCCACGCAAGCCAATTTGTGCCACAGGGAGGATGCAGCAAGGTTATTAATAATTAATACCCGCCCTCTATAGGACATTTGGGGAACCAGCCATCTCCACCTACTAAGACGCCCTTTCACTTTTTCAAGTATGTCATCCCAGTTTTTCTTGACTGTGCTAATGCCACCCAGAAAAACCTCCAAATATTTAAAACCACCTGCCTTCCAATCCAGCCCATCTGGGAGCCTAGGCTGACCACCATCCCACTCCCCAACTAAAACAGCTTCACTTTTTTTTCGAATTAATTTTCGCAGATGATAAGACATTAAAATCATGTAAAAGATCAGTTAAAAAAACCACATCATTCTGACTACTGACCAGAACAACCAGATCGTCTGCATAGGCTGAGACACGTACAGGAGAGGCACATTGAGGTACATGCAGGCCAGTGATACCTTCCCTCAGCTCGCACAGTAAGGGTTCAATAGAAATCGAGTACAGCATTCCACTTAAAGAACAGCCTTGCCTAATGCCTCTATGAACTTTAAAAGGAGCACATAAGCCACCGTTGACCTTCAGCACACTCTCAATGTCACTGTCCAAGACCTTTATCACAACTATGAAACCCGGGTTGAACCCCATAGTCTCTAGAACCTTCCACAAATACCCATGTTCAACGCGATCAAAGGCCTTTTCCTGGTCCAAGAAAACAAGACCAGTCTTCAAGCCCAATAACCTGGAGACGTCCAAAACGTCTCGAATCAGATAGACATATCTAGACCTAGAAAAATAGACCTGCCAGGCACACAGTAAGTCTGGTCCAGCTGTATCACCTGCTCCATCACTTTCCCCAGTCTCACGGCTAACGCTTTTGAAAGCAACTTACAATCTGTGCAGAGCAGTGAGACAGGACGCCAGTTCTTCAGCTCTGCTAGGTCTCCCTTCTTCGGTAAAAGGGTCACGACAGCTCTGCGGCAGCTCATGGGAAGCATCCCATCCAGCACACTCATCTGGAGAACCTCTAGCACATCCTGACCCAACACTGCCCAAAAAGGCCTTGAAGAACTCCACAGGGAGACCATCGATACCTGGCGCCCGACTGTTCTCCATCCATCCTGAGAGCATCTTGCAGCTCCTCCAGAGAGAGCTCACTGTCCAAAAGTGCAGCAGATTGTGGTGCGAGTTTGGCCAGCTCTCGTGCCTCCGTCCACTCACTCTTATACAGCCTCGAAAAGAAGCCCACTGTCTGCCTGTGAATTTCAGTAGGGTCAGTGATGAGATCCCCTGATTCCGTTCGCACGGCATGCATAAACCGTTTCTGTCCGTTACTCCGCTCAAGACCAAAGAAAAACTTAGAAGGAGCATCCATTTCCGTCACACACTGAAAGCGTGATCGGACCAGCGCCCCCTGTGCCGCAACACCTAGCAGATCAGCTAAAACAGACCTTTTTCTCCTAAGAGCTCTAATATGCTCTTGGTTTCCAGTATTCTCCACTAAACCTTGGAATTCCATACTCTCTGTCTCCAGAGCTTTGAGAGATCTGGCTAGGTCCCTAGTGACATTAAGAGTGTACTGTTGGCAAAAAATTTTAATTTGCACCTTGGCCACATCCCACCACTGTTGAACTGAGGAAAAATACTCTTTCTGTGATTTAAACACCTCTCAGAAAAAAATAAAAGAATCAACAAAATTAGCATCATCTAAAAGCGCAGTGTTAAAATGCCAATATGCACTTTGTGGCTTTACATGACGCTTAGTGAGCGTACACTGGACGAAACAGTGGTCTGAGAAACCAACTGGAGAGATAAGACACTGTGTAAAAACAGACATTTGAAAGCTAAAACCATAAAAACGATCCAGTCTTGCCATTGAAAGAGCATTATCTCGAGAGTGGGCCCAGGTGTACTGCCTCTGACAGACATGAAAGTTCCTCCAGACATCACGGAGGGCATGGGCCTCTAGCATCTCGCACAACCGCTTACGGGAGGCCGTGTGCAGCTCAACATGGTTTCTATCCATGTCATCTGCTGTACAGTTAAAATCCCCACCCAAAATTAGGAAATCTGTCTGACTACAAGACGCCAACACAGTACCCAGTGTGTCTAAGAATAGCATCCGGTCGAATCCCCCAGTCGGAGCATACACACAAACAAAAATAAAAACATCATTCTCAAAACAGGCACTCACTTTTAAAAGCCTCCCGTTTAAAACCTCATCCACAGTATATGAATGAGGAATAAAACTCTGCGAGAAGAGAAGACCTACCCCACCACTACAAGACGTGTTGTGGCTCAGAATGGCTAGTCCTGCCCATTCCCTGGCCCACTCGCAGCATTGCTAGTATCGCTGTGAGTCTCTTGTATAAAAACAACATCAAGATGCTTCTGCTTTACCAGCTCATAAAACTTTGCCCTCTTCCCACAATCCCTAGCTCCATTGAGGTTTAAAGTGGCGACTTTAAAATTACTCATTAAAAAAAAAAAAGAACATACCACACTAAACATACAGGCCAGTCCACTCCCGGAAAGGCTAGGCACTCTAAAAGTCAATTTCATTGTTATCTTTGAGGAGTTTGGTCAGTATTTTCCTGAGTCTGTGAATTTCTGCCGTAGTAAAACGACCCTCCCTCCTAAAGTACTTCACATCATGAATAAACTGTGCGCTGTCCGGAAAACTCTGCGACCAGCTTTTCAGTGTCAGGAATCACCTGTCCCTCAACACTCACATCTACCTGAACCGGCTCAACTGATGAAGGCTCACCTTCAGGTAGAGCAGTCTCATCAGCGCCAGTCGGAGCCATTGTCACCTCAGTCGGTTCCCCAACCACTGTCTGTGGTGCAGGATCCAAGACTCCCAAGAACACCCCATCAGTGGCCGCAGGGGGAACAACCGCCGCAGGCCCAACCTCGACAGGTGCCGACCCCCCAGCACCCTCAGGCTCTTGTCCCTCTGTTTCCACATTAACCTTTTTAGTACAGGCACGGACAAGATGTCCAAGCTGCCCACACCTAAAACACTTCATGTTAGTATCAGATACAGCGTACACCAGGTAGTCAAAACCATCCACCTTAAACTTAAGCACTAGGTCCAGCTCATCAGCACCATCCTTCAGTACCATGAAGACAAGTCTCCTGAATGACACTAGGTGTTTAATCAGGGGTGATTTACAACCTAAGGGGATTTTTTTTATAGGGGAGACCAGTTTACCAAATCTGGACAATTCCATAGAGATGTCCTCATCTTTGATAAAGGGGGGGACACTGGACAGAATAATCTTCTTCGCTGGGGTGCTAAGGGGCTGAACAGGAGTAAATCGTTCATTCAGTACCATGCCACACTGAATCAGCTGATTCGCCTTCTCCACAGAATTCATAAACAAAACCACTGCACTGTTCATTCGAGAGGCAGAAACAATGTTACTGAGCCCTACCTCAACCCCAGCAGCCAAGCACACATCCTCTACACTCGCCTTACAATCCACCTTCACGCCATGCCGGCGAGAAAACCTTTCATACAAACGGGTGTTTGGGACAGCCATGCTAACCAGCTAACCGCTGCTAGCAGATCCCCCTCACACACGCACGCACGCAGACAAACACGCACCCAATCAATCACTCACCACTTTCAGAATCGCTCCAAAAACACACAAACGAAAACGCGATACGCAAATAACTGGCAAGACGCCACGAAACCGCGCACGCTGCTCTCAGCTCCAAACCGCTCTACCGCTCACCCGCGAGAGAGAGAGAGAGAGAGAGTAATCAAATTCTGGAAACATGTAAACGAAAGCGAACCGGAGTCGTACCATTATAAAGCACTGCAACACCAAGAGCTGAGCAAACACACCAGTCCTCTCATCCTACTGGTCCTGAGACATACATCTACACACACACACACTGATACACCACCAACGCACACCAGCATGACACTCACACACACCAACACAGAACTCACAAAAACTGACAAAACAAAGTCTCAGGATCAGAAGAATGGTAAAAACACAACCAGATTGAACCAGATCACACACACTGAGAGTTAAATATCTGGATTTTTGGGAAACACAAACCAAACTCCAGAGTAAGATGGAGTGCTATCTGACCCTGAACAGACAGTACACTGCAGCAGATTACCTGAGCACGGTGACTGACACTAAGATGAGAAACACCTTGACCAGGTACAGACTCAGCGGGCACAGCCTGGCCGTGGAGACGGGGCGACACCGCCAGTCATGGCTGCCCCGGGAGCAGAGAGTGTGTCAGCACTGCTCACTAAATACAGTAGAGACAGAGCGGCACTTCCTCACCGAATGTCCCAAATATGAAACCACAAGAAATCAATTCTTCCCCAAATTTAACAAAATCTGTCCAAATTTTAATGAGCTCTCACCCCCCGACAAACTGCCCCACCTACTGGGGGAGTACACAGAGAGCTGCACACTGGCAGCACAGTATGTACACACCTGTCACCTGATGAGGAGCAGTGAGTGACCCCACACACACGCGCACACACACACACTTGCACATGTACATACACACGAACACTTTAACGTTTTATTATATATTACTTATTTACCTGTCTTTTACCTCCCACTTTATTTTATTTTATTTTGTCTAACTTTATCTTATTATATTTTATCTTAATTTTATTATTCTATTGTATTTTAAGTCTTATTTGTTTACGATTGTATGTATATTTTTGTTTCTCTTGTACCCGAGCTTTGGCAATACAAGTGTACATATTTGTCATGCCAATAAAGCAACTTTTGAATCTT
>JAJAGP010006398.1:0-22048 GCA_025084515.1 Ancistrus triradiatus | reverse complement strand
AAATGCTGTCATCTTGTTAAGAAGAGCCGCTGACCTTCCGCTCTCCTTAAAAGACAAGGAGGACTTCAAAATTGCTGAATGATAAGGAAGCTAACTGTCACAGGCTCTTAATGCACAAATGCAATAAGTAAATGGCTTTTAATAAAGACACGGGATGAAGGTACATTTCATTCGTTCATAGAAAGTAAGCTTTTTTTTTGGATGGGTGCAGACTCACCATTAGTGCAAATGCTTAATAATAACTTACCAACCAAGGAATTCATTATAGAACTGAAAGCATAAAAATCCACAATCATTTAAATCATTCTAAATCAAGAGATTACTAACCTGTCCTACATTTCTATGTAGTAAAGCTCGTTTAAATGAATCCCCCAACATCCAAAAGCAAAGTCTTGTCAGGATTCATCCCTTATAATGTCTATAGTAATCAAAAAGCAGCCATGTAGCATGATTAGAAAGACATAAACCAGATCTGACCAATGTATGGACAGCTGGGAGTCATCAGTCTGATCATTATCAACCTCCATAAAATGCTTTGTCCTGTCAGGGTCAAAGGAAGAAAAGGAAAGAAGGGAGGAAGGAAAAATGAAAGAAAGAAAGAAAGAAAGAAAAAAAGAAAGAAAGAGGAAGAAAAAACAAATGAAAAAAGGAAGAAAGGAAGGACGGAAAGAATAAAGAAAAAGGAAGAAAGGAATGAAGCAAGAAAGAATGAAAGAAAAAAGAAGAAGACAGAACAAATGAAGAAAGAAAAAGAAACAACGCAAGAACAAAAGCAAGAAAGCAAAACATTAAGAAAGAAAGAAAAAAAGAAAGAAGGAAAGAAAGAAAGAAAAAAAGAAAAATAAATGAATCAAGAACAAAAGCAAGAAAGCAAAAAATAAGAAAGAAAGAAAGAAAGAAAGACAAAGGAATGAAGCAAGAACAAAAACAATAAAGCAAAAAGAAAGAAAAACAGAAAGAAAAAAGAGAAAGGAATGAAGCAAGAAAGCAAAAAAGAAAGAAAGAAGGAAGGAAGGAAGGAAGGAAGGAAGGAAATAAAGAAAAATAAATGAATCAAAAATTAAGAAAGAAAGAAAGAAAGAAAGAAAGACAGAAAAAATAAATGAATCAAGAACAAAAGCAAGAAAGCAAAAAATTAAGAAAGAAAGAAAGAAAGAAAGACAAAGAAATGAAGCAAGAACAAAAGCAAGAAAGCAAAACAAAGAAGGAAAGACAGAAATAAAAAAATTAATGAATCAAAAATTAAGAAAGAAAGAAAGAAAGAGAAAGAAATGAAGCAAGAACAAAAGTAAGAAAGCAAAAAAGAAAGAAAGAAATGAGAAAGAAGCAATAACAAAAGCAAGAAAGCAAAAAATATATAGGAAGAAAGAAACAGACAAAAGGAAGGAAGCAAGAACAAAAACAAGAAAGAAATGGAGAAAGAAAGAAAGAAAGAAAGAACAAAAGCAAGTGTGTGTGTGTGTGTGTGTATTTCGTTGCTATTGATTGACGGATTGGTTCACACCTTGTGTCCTGTGCTGCCGGTTAGGCTGCCTCTAATATTGAATTGGGTTAAAAAAGTATGGGATGTGAATGACTGCTTATTATTATTATTATTATTATTATTAAACTTGTTGTTGTTTTTCACATTTTTAAGATCCACACTTTTGCAGGTTTGGGTTCTGGAGACTCCGGCACCCGTCTATAGAGAACACAGGGCACAGATGTAAGCCTGCCTGATACAACATGACAGTCAACTGCAGGGTTACGTAGGGGTCACTACTGCATTGCATGGGATGATCCCTCTGACCAGCATTCCCTCCCTGACCTGCATCACCTGATGTATGTTTATTATATTAAAGATGACGTTAGCTGTAATAAACCCTTTGGCATTTCAAATGATTGAATGACAAATGTATAAGATAGAGGTATAGTAGCACTGTATGAACATCCGGGCATCTTTTCTTCTCTCTGTCCTCTGAGAAGTTGACAACAGAAACCTGCCAAAGGTTCCTCTGTCATCTTCTGTTGTTCTCCTTTGACTCTGTGTCCTCTTCTAATCTAGCGCTCATTTTTACCTCCCTCTCACCCCAGAGCCAGGTGAAAGGAGACGAGGAAAGCAAACCTGAGCCAGAGCCGATCACAGGATTTCTTCTGTTTAACAGAACCTTGTTCAGATGACCCCCATGACTCTCTGTATATCCGTCCATCATGTACGGTGTGTAGCTCATCGCCTGTTTCTGCTGAGCTGCCACTGCAGAAAAATCACTTGAGAGCTGTCAGACTGTCTATATATATATATATATGTGTGTGTGTGTGTGTGTGTGTTGCATATGGCTGATTGTCAGAGGTGAACACAGAGGTCATGCTGAGCAGGATGGTCAGGATTTCTACCTATTTTTTGCTCTATGTACCAAAAAGTGGAGTGGCTACTTTTCTCATTACCGTGTACCACCTGTGTTCCCAAACATCCCACCCCCACTGCAACCATTAGAGAGTGTGTTTATACAAACAGCACCATATCTGGGGTGATGAGCAATCTACAGTCTCATGTAAAAGTTTGGGCACCCTGGGGCAAACAACATTTTGTTGATTTCCTAGATCTAAAGATCTACAATGTGAAGTTTTGCAGGGAAACACTAAACATAAAAGTTTGATTTGAGGGATTTGATCCTACGCTCTCATGGGTATGCACTCTACCACTGACAAACCCAACATATCAACATATGTTATAGTAAAATATCTGATAAATTCAGTACAAGATTTAGCACAAGAAATGTGTACGAGGAAGAAATGTTATGAAGTCATGTTGGGATAACGTGGATCATCAGATTTTGTCCAAACTTGTGGAGTCCACGCCAGCTTGAGTGCACAGCAAAAATCGGGAACATACCAAATATGAATCAATTCTCAAATCTATGGAATTATTTTTTCCAATCATGTATTTATTTATTTTGGTATTTATTAAATTTGGTATACTGATCATGTCAATTGTTATGAAATACATTAAATTTGAGAAAAAGGCAAAGCATTTTCCCTAGCGGCCTCAGACTTTATGTACATTTGTATATTCTCTGAGGTAAAAATTGTTATTTTTTTGGTTTTTTTTAATGCCTACATAGCTATATGATTGGGCAATACAAGCTTCAACAGAATGCATTTAATGTCATGTAATAATTCAATGAACACAAAAAACACAAGGCATGCATTATGCAAACTATTCATTTCAGTAATTACTTTTATTAGAGATAGTATGTCCAATCTGTTATCTCCTGTTCCAGGGATGTTATAAAACCACTTAGCTACCTTAGAATGGCCTTGGCGTTTATTAGGTCTGGAATCCGATGTGACAGAATGGAAAGCCATATAAGGTGCGTCCCAAACTGTTCACAATTCTGTTCCCATCCACATTCACCATAGTTAATCTTGTTGTCTGGTCTCACCCAGAGGAGGATGGATTCCCCTCTTTAACAGGTTCCTCTCAAGGTTTCTTCCTTGGTGTTCTCATATGGGGTTTAGACTGTAGCTTTTGTAAGGACGCTTTGAGACAATGCCTATTATAAAAATGAATTCAGCTTCATTGACCAACACGATCTTGGTGTAGCATTCATATGATCATATAGTCAAGTGATGAAATTTATCTAAGGAGTAATTGTATGTACTTTATATATTATACCGCATTCCATGACTAATGCACATGTACAATACGATCGATGGGGAACAATATTACTGCTTTCAACGGTCTTCCATGCATAGAATTCCAAACACCAACTAAAGGTTGCTACACATACTCATTACCCATGAGGCTCAGACAGGACTAAAAGGACCACAGGTGTCGATTCAGCTAGGGATCAGACAGAAAAACACAACAGGCTCGCCAACTTGTCCAGGAGTGGGCTAAAGGGTTTAGGGGACTACAGAAAGCAAGTTGTCAGATCAGACCATATAGCTGGCACTAAGTGATGCAAGCCTCTATCACATATATCAGTAACCTCATCTCTAGAGAGGGATTTAGATCGGGTTTGGGAAGGTCCTTAGAGAGGATGAAGAGGAAAAGTAGGTGAGCTAAAGCAGTGTCTGTAACTGTAAGTAGGCTCTGAATGGATACTTTATGAGTACTACAGATATACACAGTTTCCAATTTATTGGGTACATCTAGGCTACAGTTATCATTATTTTGGTTACACCTACCATACAGGAGCACTTTGTGTGTAGCTTATAGCTGTTATAACCTTCTCTCTCTACCCATTTATCATTTATCAATAAGACCAGATCTTCTTGTGACAGGGACCGTTCTCAGTACAGGTGACGCTGATGTGGTACAGTGATAAATGAAGAGTGATTTGTAAATATTGTAAATACACAAGGTTAGAGTGTTTTGTAAGGAGAAAAAAAACAATAGAAGCAGGTGGACGTAGAAAGTTGTAATTAACTCTATAATGGGGAATTGGCTATTATTATTATTATTATTATTATTATTATTGGGCAGCTTGTGGGTAGCACCACCAACTCACAGCAAGAAGGTCCTGGGTTCAATCCCAGGGAAGGGTGGCCTGGATCCTTTCTGTGTGGAGTCTGCATGTCCTTCCCGTGCCTGCGTTGGTTTACTCTGGGCACTCCGGTTTCCTCCCACAGTCCAAACACGTTAGGTTGATTTATTACTTTAAATTGGCATGGTTTCAGTGTGGTCTCTGGCGACAGACTCTCAGACTGGAGTATTCTCAGTTGCATTAAATGGCAGTGGATGGACCCCGCACCAGTATGATGATAATTATTATTATTATTGTTCTTGTTTTTTCTTGTTGTTGTTCTTGTTGGTGGTGGTGGTGACAGCATCATTATTATTATTATTATTATTATTATTATTATTATTATTGCTAGTATTATTCATAGTAATAAATAATAATAATAAGTAAGAAGAAGAAGATTGTGCATTATTTTAATGTTATCATTTATTATCATGGGCAATGAGCATTTTGCTTCCTGAACACATTTGGGTGTATTTTATGGACTTTGGGCTGCTGATTACGAAAATCTCCTTAATATTAAAATAAGCACCCCTTAAACTTATGTACTGTTTTACTAATATAATCTGTTTCTGTGGTTTTCCATCTGATTTCAAGTCTACTAGTATGTTGTCCACAAAAGCAAGTTGTTTTGGTCAGTCTAAG
The DNA here is from genome assembly GCA_025084515.1 of Ancistrus triradiatus. Taxonomy (NCBI): domain Eukaryota; kingdom Metazoa; phylum Chordata; class Actinopteri; order Siluriformes; family Loricariidae; genus Ancistrus; species Ancistrus triradiatus. The sequence continues at coordinate 16,898 of JAJAGP010006398.1, read as the reverse complement.
CATGCCTGGGCATGCACTCAATGTAGGCACTATGCAAATGCTTAGTAAATTAGATGCCACCAAACAGGCTATAAAATCTGCTCACATTTACAGATGCTGTTGACACATGTTCTTCAGGCACTAGCATGGTGGGTACAGTTAGCAACAGGATTTACTGCCTTCAGAAAGATATGTCTCATCAATGCCACAACAGCTGTGAAGCTACCTGTTATATCTGTGGTGTGTATACGCTTAAGGCTCAAAGAAGTACCATTGTCCTTATTAAAAAGCCTGAGCTCTACTTTGGCTATAAAATTTGTGCCCAAGACAAAGCCTGGACTCAAATTCAGAGTTTGATTCAGAGGTACTCTGGCAGTCCTGCTGATATGGCAAGAACAGCAGGATCACATGATGGGTTGTTACTTCTATCTGACCAATGAATCTGGCTTCTGTACTAAGAATACAAATCTACTCAAAGCTCTAATCTGCCTTCATCTATGATTCCATATGATGAGAGTTTGCCAGTATCAAAGCCACCTGGGCCTAGATGAGTCAGGTGAAGATGACCCCTGAAAATGCCAATGCATGAACCAGATGTGGAAAACAGTTCTGATCCAGCTGTTGAACCCTTTATGCCTGATTTCTTCATCTTATTACACAGCCAGAATTAAACGACCCAGTCATGGACTTTTGTCAAAAGCTAAAGCACGCATGACTTGGTTCAAGATTGATTAATGTGATTACATTAATAGATTTATTTAATGTTTCTCCAAATTCTTACATGATACAGCAAAACTGAAATTAGTTTTGTGTTCAGCTTGACACTGTCTATCATAACCTCACAATTTTCAGGAAGCAATTCCTTTTGAAAAATGTTGTTGTTCAGTGTAATACTAATAATAACTATTATTGTTATTATTATCAATATTTGTATTATTATTGTTGTTATTATTATATTGTTCTTATAATTGTTATTAGTATTATTAGTATTACTCTGTTATTGTTGATATTATTATAATAATAGTTATTATTTTTATTATTATTATTATTATTATTATTATTATTGTTGTTGTTGTTGTTGTTATTGTTAGTTATTATTATTATTATTATTATATAAAATATAGTTTTAAAAATAAAGGCTACTCAAAACGTATGTTTCAATAGAGTAAAAAGGATTTGGTTTGACTTTGAATGTAGGGCTCTGACTGGACCTAGAAGGTTTCACCCTCCTGAGACCCCTTGTAATTCAAACATGACTTTGGCCCTTATAAATCTAGTCGGTCTACCAGAGGTCAACTCCTCACACTGCTCAGTGCCCCTGTCCTCAGTTCTCCATGCCCACCACTGCTGAGGTCTCTGCCGTGCCCATTCTCCCTCCATTGAGCGTGTGGCGGTGGGTAAAGAGCCTCATGCAAAATGTATGCTCGCCCGGCAGTTTCAGTGGGCGGAAAAATCAATAGAGGCAGGCACTGATGCGTCGGGAAGACAGAGTGCTGGTTGACAGACAGTAAAAGCCTTAGGGGTGTTTGGGAGGGGTGCGTAGAGATCAGTGTGCCCAACCTCTGTGCTCTGTCCTCTTTCCATCAAAAACTCATTAGAACATTACTGCTAAATGTTACTGTGTTGGAGAAATTTAGATTTTTGTTCAAATGTTGTGTTTTTGGGGCTGCCTTTCTGCATCAGTGGGGTACATGAGCACAGAGCTACACAGGCAGTCACCTAGAAATGACAAGGAAGACTCTGTGTGCTGTGGTCACATGTAACAACACAGCAACTCCAGGTGTGAACAAGGGCTCAGAAAGAGAGGAAAGAAGCAGGATTTTTCCTCAATTATTCTCATTTGTCAATATTTATAACCTATTTTATGTTTTAAACTTGGGCAATTACCAGGTTTGATATTTGCCCTGGAATGGATTTTATCTGTAGCTATTTTTTATACACCTGAGTAGTAAAGCATTGGTCCTATATCGTGTCTAATAATAACAAACTATGCAAGTGAATATAATATAAAACAATATAAAGTAATAGGAATAATAATAATAATAATTCCATGATGATGATGGTGATGATTGTGACGACAACAACATTGATAATAATAATAATAATAATAATAATAATAATAATAATAATAAGTAGACTTGTCTATGTTTACACAATTAAACATGAGTAGACATATACAATACTGTGCAACAAATGTTGTTTTAGCAATGGTATGATATTATACATATATACCATATGTAATTATTCCTTTAAAATATTAAAAGAATTAAAATACAGCCAGAAAATCAGAAAAAAACCAGATTCTCGAGGCTACAGTGGTAAGTATTTAGTGTGACCTCCCCTTACACCTGAGCAATAACAGCATCTGGCAGATGCCAAATTGAACCCTACAGTCTGAAGAAGCTTGATCAGGAATGGTCGTTTTGGAAGAGTAATAGCCAAAAAACATTTTTGTTCAGGGAAGCAACACTAAATACTGACTTTTACCTCCAAAAGCAATTTTGTTATGAACATTTTGGGTTTGTTTATCTGTCGAAAATATTGTTTTCTCTTATAATCATTGTATTTTCTGTTTGTGTCTTAATAAAGACTGTGAGAAATAATTATATATGGACATTATACCAAAACAACAAATTTAATGGTGGCCTAAGACTTTTGCACAGTACTATACATTTACGTTTAAACAAGCAGACATAATGTAGACCTATATATCTATATTAAGAACCAGGCAGAGACTGGCCATTGGGAAGTTAAGGAAATATCCCAGTGGCTAGTCTTGTGTTTTTTAACCCCCTTACTATATAGCCTATATGCATAAATTTAGTAGGTCATCATAGCTTCTACCAGGTAGCAGTAACCATTATTACAGGAAGTATTAGCACTCGTCCAAGTAGTATCTGGCACATGTTGCCGAGACATGAAAAAAAAGAGAAAAGTCGAGGGACATGTTGTTTCAGTTTGAATTTGGTGTATGAAATTGACAGCAAATTCCCAGGTTGCTTTTCGTCACCGGTCCGTCCCTGCTAAGAACAAGCAGGCGTTAAGAAAAGGAAAGGAAACGTAAGAGAAATGTAATGGTCCTCTTCTGTTTTTGTTCTCATTATGGGCATGAAGCATGTCAGACAACATCACCCTGCAAGTGTTTAAAAGTTCATCCCGATAAATCTGTGTCCACTCTGAGGAGACATTTAACCTGTCCTGATTAAATCCAGAATGAAAGTGAGTATGTGAAAGAGGTTTGAGACGTGCGCGCACATATTTACACAAAATAAAAAGGAGAGAAACAACAAAAAAGAGAAAAACAACACACAAAAAAGGGTGAGGAGAGAAGCATCATGCCCACGAGCACAGCGCCGTGTCTGAGTGTTGATGCGCACGCTGACATGTCACTGCCTGTGATTTTTAATGCTCTTTAAAGCCGGTCCGGCGCAGCCGAAACGCAGAAAGAAACTTGCTGATCTAAAATAGATATGACCAAGAAGCATGTAGTTCAGACGCATTTTCACTTCTGCAGCATCCGATTTGGCCGGTCGCTTGTGATTTGCAACACCTAGACAATAAAGGGAGTTGGAGAAACATCTCCGAATACAAAGCAGCACGCCGCCATTCTGTCCGCGTGCCGTTTAATAGGAACACGTCTGTTTTTTGTCGGTTTAGCGGTTTGCCTCTCGGCGCCGCCTGTGAGGCGCATGAGCGATGTATGATGAATGAAGTGGCTAGCTGCTTATGCGCTTATCGTGTTCAACAGGTTCAGCCGAGGTAAATGAAATTCCTCTCCGGGACAATACATCATCGCCTATATATAAATATATATGCACCTTCAACTTGGTGCGGCTCGGGTTCGAAGCTGACAAAGTGTGTGATGGGTAGGGGAAATGAAGGGAGGAGCGGTAATGGATATATGTGAGGGTGAGTGGGCTGTTTGGGATGAGGAATGCATCTCTGGCTGGGCGATCATATTTTCATATTTGGATGTTGTAGCATATTTGTATTTTCGATCGCCTGCAATTTTTTGATCGACGCCGAATTAAGCGTTACGTAAAGCTAGCTCTCACGCCGGGACTGATGGGGATCTGCTAAATGTCGGAATTAGAAAATGTCCTGCACTACTGTGGTAGCCTAGCGGTTAAGGTACTGGACTATGGACCACAAGGTCCAGGGTTCAAATCCCACCTCTGCCAAGCTGCCACTGTTGGGTCCTTGAGCAAGACCCTTAACCCACAATTGCTTGGATTGGAAGACTGGCGTCTGCAAAATGCTGTAGAGAAATGCTATTCCTAATGTTTGCTCTCCATAGAACTGGTATGTCTTATAAAATTCTAATTATCACTTTCCAACAAGCCGCTGGTTCATCGCTAAGGTTCGAAAGCTACAGATCGAAGACGCGGGGAGGAAAAGTGTGAGGCGAGCGTAACTCAAACTCCCCGCTGATAAGGGGAGAGGGAAGGCAAAGAGGAAAGGGAAAGTGAGGAGAGGCTTGTTTGAGGGCAGAGAGACACACTTAAGCCGGCGCTGCCTCTCGGCTTTCGCAGTAGCTTGGCCCGAGATGTAAGAGTTTGACTGTAACAGATATCTGCGGTCTACTCACGCGCTACATGATCCAGCTGCTATGCGCCTTCGCCAAGGACCCCCCGGGGACCATTACACTCTCCGGTCCTTCCTCCGGGGCCTCTTTGAGCTCCCCCTAACACTTAACGCGGTGGCCGAAGCCCTGCCGCTTTCCAGAGAGAGCAGTCCTATTAATTAAGGTAATTAGGCCCTGAGCCGGCAATTAGAAACCGCAGACAGCTTTTAGCCACTGCCGTTCGCTTTCCAAAGGGGACTTGGTTTCAGCACCATCTGCTGAGCTCGAGCTCTCCACAGGATCTTGTGTTTCGGGGAGGAGGACAGGAACACGTTATCTGAGACGCAGACCTTCACTTGACCCCCAGGGTCGATTTTAGGACTTGCTCACATTTTCAGTTTTCACCAATTTTTTTTTTGTCTTCGGCGATATGAAATGACAAGTGAAAGCAGTGAGGTCCATGTGGAAGCGATCCATTTCCGCTGGTTAAAATATATCGCAGCACTTTAAGGTCTATCGATTTGTTATTAAGAAGCCCGAGCTCCCTCCACATTTATCGAAAAGCAGTTTGATTCGTATTGATAGTCTGATTCTTTAGCTATCGATCCGACGGCGAGGGTAGAATGGTACGGCCGGATTTGTGTAGCGTTTGTATCGATTCTCGGCTAAGTAGGCATTGATAGGCTGCATGGTTGATATTGATTGGCGTTGACATTCAAGATGCAGTGCCACACCGTACCGCTTTCCTTTCTTCCCAAATGGAAAAGAGTGTATTTTTGGACATATGAAGCATATTTTCATCTTCCCAATGAGCTATAATACTGAAGAAGAAGAAAAAAACCATCGGACACGCAGGACGGACCTTTTCAACTTTACATTTTCCAAACGATTGAACTAAAAGTTAAGCTCAGCCTGTCAGCGGCCCCGTTTTCTTCACCTCACCCTATATTTTAGCAACTTTTCCATCTATCAAGGAGGACTTTCACGCTCGCCTCGCGCAAAATGGCATGCTTTTGCTTTCACGTTCGCACAAAAGGTACATATTTGTGTCAATACGGGTGTTAGTCATCGCTCGCTCTTTCTCTAAAAGCTTCAACAAAGCGCTCGGAAACTTCACTTCTCATAGTCTCGAGGTACCGAGCAATATGTTACACTATAGACACACACACACACTGACAGGGAAAGAGAGACGCACACAAAAGGAGTGACATATGGTTTACAAGAGCCGGCAATGGAACACAATAGTCGGCACAAGGCGATAACCCTTTTCCATTGCAGTTCACGCCCATGAAATTACCATTAGCATTACAACTCATGCAGAACTGAGATAAATGTAAAAACACCACCCAATTCATCCGAACAGGAATGCCGATTCCCACAGATTACCATCTCTCTCTCTCTCTCTCTCTCTCTCTCTCTCTCTCTCTCACATTCTCGCTCTCTTTACTGCCAAGCCTAATATTTCATTTATAACATACCGCCGGTTTTCTCCTCTCACTGACCATGTAAATCACTAATCAATTTCCATTTGCGGGGCCTGATGATGGGTTGCCACTGAAAGCGCATGAATTGCCGCACAGCAGCCACCACAAGACCTTTAATAGCAGAGGGCTGGACTTCTCTAAACAGAAAGAAATCAGTACATGAAAAACAGACTGGCCCTGCATAAATGCTTGTTTGGTGATGAGATACTGACCTTGTTCATTAAAGCTACACTATCTCTATTCATATTATATTTGCAGTATAACATCTACTGCTGTAGTCCATCTGTTTCTCACCATACTTTGTTAGTCCTCTTTACAGTCAGGACCCCCACAGGACCGGTACTGTTTTTGTGTGGTGGAGCATTCTCAGCACTGCAGTGACACTGATGTGTTGGTGTGATATTGTGTGGTACGATTGGATCAAACACAGTAGTGCTGCTGGAGCTTGTAAACAATGTTCTCTCACTGTGCACTCTGTTAGACACATCTACCATATTGCTCCACCTTGTAGATGTAAAGTCAGAGACAGCAGCTCCTCTGTTGTTGCACAGTTTGTGTTAGTCATCCCCTAATCCTTCATCGGTGCTCACAGGATGCTCCCTACAGGCTGGACGTTTTGGTGGCTTGACTATTTTCAGTCCAGCGGTGACACTGAGGTGTTTAAAAACTCACACTCACATACCACATCAGTGCCACTGCAATGCTGAGAATGATCCACCACCCAAATAGTACCTGATCTGTGGTGTAAAGGGGACTAACAAAGTATGCAGAGAAACAGATGGACTACAGTCTGTAATTGTAGAACTACAACGTGCTTCTATATTGTAAGTGGAACTGATAAAATGGACAATGACTGTAGAAACAATGAGGTGTACCTATTAAAGTGATTGGTGAGAGTATTTTCTATTATTATTATTTTATTTATTTGGCTTCTACTTCATTATATTCTGTATATATGATGTATTCTATGTATTATATTCTCTATTTTATGTATGCTATTTAGTTTCTTTCTATTTAACCTATTTAGTCTTATAAATGTATTAAGTGTATTTAATTCTTATATATTACATGTAGACTGCCCAAGAAGCTTCAAAACTTGGTCCTCCCAAGGTTTCTTCCTCATCACATTTATGGAGTTTTTCCTTGCCACTGTCACAAAGCACTTGCTTAGTGTTGGGGTTGTGGGCCTAGATGCTTTGAGACAATGCTCTATTTGTAACAGCACTAAAGAAATGGTCAGTGCTGTCACCTCATCTCCCAGACTGTGGTGGCTTAACATGTCAGGAGTGTGGCCTAGACTGCCCAGGGTTCAAATCCCACCTACACCAAGCTCCAACAACAGTGCTCTGTTGGGCCCTTAACTCACAATTGCTTGGATTGTAAGATTGTATCAGTTGTAAGTCTATTATCTCTAGTGAGTGTGTGTGTTTATTTTCCAGGGTTGGACTCCATCTTCCATTTTGCGCTGCCAGGCAGACCCTGACCCCCCTGTGGGTTAGTGAGTAATATTACACTGTTTGTCCCTGACACATTCCAATATTTGTGAGACTTAGCATAAATAGAGCATCTTGAAAAAAACAGTGGTTTCTTGGCAGCTACCCTTCCAAAAAGACCACTCCAGTTCAGTTTGCCAAGACTATTTGGTAAAGGGGTTTGAATAAACATATTGTAATGTGGGGGCACCCCCTATTGGCATTACATGATAAGACTGACCCAACTCCAAGACGCAGTGGGACTCAGTTCAGTGCTCAAAGTTCAGTGCACAGTATAACCCAAGGTTAGACCAAGCATTAATATTCTTATGGACATGCACCCCTATAAATTCTCAATGACAACCATTTAAACAGCCATTAAAAGAGCAGTGTAAGCCAATAAACACATTACAGCCTATAAATCTAAATAACAGTGGTTAAGTTACTGGACTATAGACCAGAAAGAGCAGGGTTCAAATCCCACCTCTGCCAATCTGCCACTGTGTCCCTGAGCAGTGTTCATTTTGATAGCAAATTTTGATTTAGTTTTACTCAGTCTTTTGACTAAAATGTAATTTAGTTTTAGTCTCCTGAATTGTTTTTAGTTTTAGTCTAGTTTTAGTCGACTAATTATAATAAAATTATAGTCGGCTAAATCTACAGTAGATTCAGTTGACCGAAATATGAAATGTAAAGGTTGCATCAAACTCAGTGTGGACACTCATGGGATATTTTAGAATTGAATCAAGTTGTAATAAATGATATATTATGAGCTATAGTAAACATATAATAGTTGATATTTTACCCGAATAGTCCTTAAAGATAGTATGAACAATTTTTAGGAAAAAGTAAAATATATCCATGTCAACCTGAACTTATGTTTTACGATATACGTTTGCAACGTGCTACCGTAATGCCGCTAAAATAGGAGCTCGCGCCATTTAGGATAGCTTAACCGCAGTTTCAGGATGACACGCGTGCAGATGTCGTTTCAAGTTTGTTGTATTTTACCGGAGATAGTCACCCCACATAGGTTTACAAAGAGAGTTGTTTTCCTTTACATTAAACTGTGCCCATATATCGACTGTCCTCTTTCTCTCAGGTGTTAACATTGTCGAGTTGGTTTCATGAGAAACAGTACAGATGCTACTTGTACGGTTCTCCTGGGATTAGATCAAACGTCTGCGTCTTACTGATTGGATCGCTACCCAACTTGTCCCGCCTTTTCACATAACTAAATCAGATCTGATTGGATGTCGCCTCTGCCAAATATTATCGTTTTGTTGACGATTCGTTTTTCATTCATTTTAATTTAGTCATTTTCTCGTTTCCGTTAGAAAAAAAAGGGTCGTATACGAAAACTGTGATGAAAATCATTTGTCAACAAAATTAACACTGTCCCTGAGCAAGGCCTTTAACCAACAATTACTTGGACTGTAAGGTCCTAACAGTTGTAAGTTGCTCTAGATCAATTTTAAACGATCATTTGCATTTTGTGATGCGATGGTCACGACAAGTGTCCTTTATTTTAAGCAGCCTCCCTCCATTGATCAGCTCAACAGACCTGACCACTTCTTGAGAGCCTTCTGACTGAGAGCTGAGCAAGCTGCTATACTATGCCATTAATGCACCCCTGTCAGGATGCTCTCAGAGGTGGGTCTATAAAAGTTTTTGTAATGATATACAGTACTGTCCAAAAGTCTTAGGCCACCATTAGATTTGTTGTATTAGCAATGGTAAGATGACCATTTATAACATATTGTCCGCGATTGGATAAAAAATTTAAAACTTGGATTAGTTAGTCCATAATACTCTTCACCACTTATCTTAGCCTTTTTTCACCCTGTTTCCCTTCCGAAAAAGTGGTTTTTTGGCCACAATAAATATTTTGCCACTGTAGCCTATAGAAGCTGTTTTATTATTTTGTTTTGAGTTTTTTAATACTGCATACTACTTTCCTGTATTTTCTGGATGTATTCTAATAATGAGATTAAGAAATAATTCTATATGATCTATATAGCATTACGTAAACAGTGGTATATCTAATCTAATGGTGGCCTATGACTCTTGCCCAGTACTGTAAGTTGTTCATGCCAAACTTATTTAGCGTCCTCGAGAAAACAACTTGCTGGCAGGGATTCAGGGCAATTCTGTTAGTGTGAACAGACCAGGTAAGGTCACTGGTTATGTGTACACTGAGAAACGTGATGCTGTTAACACTTTCCACCACAGTTCCATCAATGCAAAAGGGGGTTTGGTTAATACAGCATCGCTTCTTGAAATCCTTGATCTTGGCAGCATTGAGGGAGAGGTTGTCCTCTTGGCACCACTGAACAAGGTCCTCAATCTCTCATCAGTTGGCTGACTCATCGGCGTCTGTGATGTGTCCCAGGATGGTTGTGTCATCAACAAACTTCAGGATGGCATTTAATGGATGGGATGCAGCACAGTCCAGAGTGTACAGTGAGTATACAACGGGGCTCAGCACACAGCAGTGGGGAACACCTGTACTTAGAGTTAGTGAGGAAGTATGGCTGCCTAGTCTCACCACCATGGGGTCGACTGGTCAAGAAGTCCAAGACCCAGGTACAGAGAAAGGAGCTGAGCCCAGACCTTTAAGTTTCCTTATCAGTTTTGAGGGAACAGCCATATTGGAGGCTGGGATAAAATCTATGAAAAAAATTCTCATCAAGGTGGGATAGGGAGGTAATGCTGGAATTTAATTGAAGTGAAAAGTTCGTCCAGTTCAGTTTCTTTGTACTGAGTGCTGGCGAGCAAAATTCCTGGAAGAGGTGGCTTGAAATATAATTTCCTTGATATATAAAGAATTCCTAGATGTGTCCCTCTTTTCCTCCTTCTCAGTTGCGGCTGTGCTGTGGGCAGGACCTTGAAAAGCACCCAAACAGGACCTTGAACAGGACTCAAACAGGACCTTGAACAGGACCCAAATAGGACCTTGAAGAGGACCAAAACAGGACCTTGAACAGGACCCAAACAGGACCTTGAAAAGGACCCAATCAGAAGCTTGAACAGGACCCTAACAGGACCTTGAACAGGAACCAAACAGGACCTTGAACAACACCCAAACAGGACCTTGAACAGGACCCAAAAAGGACATTGAACAGGTACCAACCAGGACCTTGAACAGGACCAAAACAGGACATTGAACAGGACCCAAATAGGATGCAAACAGGACCCAAACAGGACCCAACGACAGGACACATCCAGGACCTTGTATAGGACGCAGACAGAACCTTGAAGAGGACCCAACTAGGACTTTGAACAGGACCCAAACAGGACCTTGAACAGGACCCAAACAGGACCATGAACAGGACCCAAAAAGGACATTGAACAGGACCCAAAAAGGACATTGAACAGGACCCAAAAAGGACATTGAACAGGTACCAACCAGGACCTTGAACAGGACCAAAACAGGACCTTGAACAGGACCCAAACAGGACGAAAACAGGACCCAAACAGGACCCAACGACAGGACCCTGTACAGGCCGCAAACAGGACCTTAAACAGGACCCAAACAGGACCTTGAACAGGACCCAGACAGGACCTTGAACAGGACCCAACAGGACCTTGAACAGCACCCAAACAGGACCTTGAACAGGACCCAAATAGGACCTTGAAGAGGACTAAAACAGGACCTTGAACAGGACCCAAATAGGACCTTGAACAAGACCCACACAGGACCTTGAACAGGACCCAAACAGGACCTTGAACAGGATCCAAACATGACCTTGAACAACACCCAACCAGGACCTTGAACAGGACAAAAAAAGGACATTGAACAGGTACCAAACAGGACCTTGAACAGGACTAAAACAGGACCTTGAACAGGACCCAAACAGGACCTTGAACAGGACCCAAATTGGACCTTGAACAGGACCCAAACAGGTCCTTTAACAGGACCCTAGCAGCACCCTTTCTTTATGGAAACTAGCAACGTGGGAATACATCCAAGGAAACACCAAACTGAAAACTTAGAAAACAAAGCATGACCCAGGGTGTTTCAGCACAATGACACAAACTGAGGCACTATGGTTCGCATCCTGCCTGCGTTTTCCAGTTTGTATGTAATCGTTTTAGAAATATAAAGGTAAGATCTATTTGTGTGTTACACTTACCATGTTTGGACTAGAAACTGATGTGTTTAGAGACTTTTTGTGCAAGTTACTCGTGTTTGTGTTTACAATTTTCTGTCACTTTTTAGAAACAAGCTGTAAATGGTGTTCATATGGGTATGCGCCTGTCCTACTGTGAGTAGTACTCCTTCGTTTGTTCCCCCGTCACCTGTATAATCTCTCTAAGCTATTAATATACAAACTGGGTCACATTCACTTGCTGAGTCTTTGTTTCATTTGGCTGATTTTCTGTGTTGTTCATAATACAATCTGTCAATGGATCGAACAAAAGTATCAGATCAGTATCACTATCACACCATAGCTTAAGTGTTACAGCTTTTCCCTAGACAGGGTTGTACATTACTGTATTTTTTATATTTTTTGTATTATTTTTTTGTATTATTAGTATTATTATATCTTTTGTACTGTATTTTTTTATATATTTTTTTATATTATTCTAATTATTGTGAACTTCCATAAATTGTAAAAGGTTTAGCAGGTTATGCTTTGGATGCTGTGTAGATGGTAGCGTTCCACTCGTGTTTGCATCTCTGATGAATTTCCGTATCGTTTGCTTGCACATGTGAATATACCATTTTTATTTATATTTCAGTAGCCTAAAAACAGCAGGTGACAATGGTAATGTCCGGTCAACGTCCTGATAAAAACAGCGTCTGGATTCTAGCAAAGAGTTTTTAAAAGAACCTTCCTCCACATTTCATTTCAGCGTATTTCCTCTGCTTTGTTATCAACAGCCACCTTTAATAATCTGTACTTGTGTGCGGTAGTAAACTTTATATCATTTCTTCATCCCTAACTGCAAAAGTTTGCTCACTCCTATTCTTTTCCCACTTTCTACCTACTGCAATTGACAATATACTCTGCCCTGTCTCTCTCTTTCTCTCTCTCTCTCTCATTAAATATCTGAGTGAGCACATGGCTAAAAATTCAGGAGGCCGCAACAAGAAAAAGTGCGCACTGAGCGATTTGTTTAATTTAATGCCAGTGCTGAGGAGCTTAAGTCATTTCAGGCCTTTCTGCACCACTTCCCCATCAGAGACAGTGGTCGCACCCCTTTAAAAAGCTTTATTGGACTCTGCAATTATTGCAAGACACAATTACCATAATATATATATATAGCAAGCATGGGTGAGGATGTTTGAGAGAGAGAGAGAGAGAGAGAGAGAGAGAGAGAGAGAGAGAGAGAGAGAGCATACTGTACAGGCAGGTTGTCCTGACCCAGAGCAGTGTCTCTTTGTGTTTTACCATTCGAGCTGCAAGACAAAGAGATTCTCTCGATCGAAACAGACAAAGCCATATCCGATTATCATTATTATTGTCTATTTCAATCTTCCCACATTCCCTCTCTTTCTCTCTCTCTCTCTCTCTCTCTCTCTCTCTCTCTCTCGTCTTCATTTCGCTGTTTGAACCAAGTGACAATGCCACCAGTCAGATTCAAGACGAACAGCATGTGGCAGACCAGGCGGCTGCCGAGGCCGCTTCAAGACCACAAATGCCACAAATACGCCAAACAATAACAGCAGGATTTTGGGAGACACTCACAGAATGTTCATGGCCTGTAGCCTGTGCCTCGCTCTCAAATATGCTCCTCATAAAGCAATAGAAACCAAATCATATTGTTATCTTCACATCAAACAAGGCAATATCCATGGGTACATCCATCTGTACGATAAGGAAAATAAACCGTGCCTGCGTTTGTCCCTTGATGTGTAGCCTTTATGACATGAGGTGGTCTGTGCGTATACGTGTGTATATACGTGTGTATATATATATATATACACACACGTATACGCACAGACCACCTATATATGTGTGTGTGTGTGTGTAGCCTGCGCATTACAATTTCTGTTATTTTTTGGCACCGCCGTCGCACGCAGTCACCTGGCAACATCGTCTCAAGCTGCTTATTCAAGTCAGACAATATTTGGGGAAGAAAGCGCAGGAACAGGATGGAGAAGGAACCGGAGTCATATCAGAGGTGTATAGGAGATGAAAAGCTTAATTTCTGCCGGGATTGCCTCGGCAAGCGAGTGCCACGCAAGCCTCCCTGCCTCCGACGCCACCTCTCACTCTCAATTATTTGGCTCCTGTCACAACAAATCAATCAAATTACCCCAGCAAGGCTGTGTGCAGGTGCTGCTAGTGCGTCGCCAGCCGCATTAGCTTTGAAATGTATGAGAGCGCTGGCAATTTTATCACTCTTATTTATTTAATGCGACTTGCTCCCCTGCGAGTCATCTTACAACCGCTGCAAAGTTAAATCATTAAAGGACATTGCGGAAGCCTGACTGTGGGGAGCACTTTAAATTAAACAGAGAGAGAGAGAGAGAGAGAGAGAGAGAGAGAGAGAGAGAGAGAGAGAGGGAGAGAGAGAGAGAGTTTTGCATCAGTATTGTGATGAAGTAAGCCTAGATTTGAAGGCTCAGGTCGTTGAGGCAAAACCAACTTTCCAACCTTTGCATTGGTTTCTGCAGTGGTTAATTTACAAGCGCTCCCAAAACCCTTAAATAACTTCCTACTTGATAACGTCTTAGCTGTCCCACTTGTTAATCCTAATGTCTTTCTTTCATCACTTGTGCTTGCACCTCGATTATAGCAACCATAGGGCAATCAAAACTACACACGCAATACGCCAAATTTGGCACTGAATAAATCTTCTATTTTAAATTACAGGCATGCGCCTTTTAATGTGCATCAATCATAGGCTGTTCACTTTAACAAACCGGGGGTTACATTATATAACTCATAAGAAGAGAGAAAAAATCTGGAATTTTAAATCTGGTCTGTAAACAGAATCAAAATGGCGAAGGAATTACTGACAAGATTGACTGAAATATCAACCGAATGGACTAATAATTATACAGATTTCTATGTACTACTTATGTTTTTTTGCAGCTCTTTGTGGCAGCTGGTCATACAAGGCCATTCAAACAAGGTGGATCCACGAGCAGAGGTGGGAGGTAAGGTTAAGAACAGCAGAAGTTGTTCATTCAATCAAACTGCTACCAAGCGAGCTTTTTTTTTTTTTTTTTTCACATTCATCATGTTTGGACTTAGAGGAAGGTTCTCAGTTGATATGCTCAGGGAAGTTGTTACTGATTTACATCTACACTTAAGTTCTGCCACCTCAGCTTGCTTCCTGGCACTGACAAAGGAGCTGGAGGTGGCAGAACTTAAGATGTTGAGGTTCTCTTTAGGAGTGTCTAGGGTGGACAGGATTAGGAATGAGATCATCAGAGGGACAGCACAGGTTGGAAAATTGGGAGACAAAATTCGAGAGGGAAGACTGAGATGGTTTGGACATGTGCAGAGGAAGGATAGTGGATATATTGGTAGGAGGATGTTGGCGATGGAGCTGCCAGGCAAGAGACGGAGAGGAAGACCAAAGAGGAGTTATATGGTTGTGGTGAATGAAGATATGCAGGGAGTTGGGGTGAGAGTAGAGGACATGAAGGACAGGGTGAGGTGGAAATGTTTAACTCGCTGTGGTGACCCCTGATAAAGGGAGAAGCCGAAAGAAGAAGAAGAAGAAGAAGAAGAAGAAGACTTTGCTACTGATTTGTAACAAGCTGTAAATGGTGTTCATAAGTATATGTGTCTGTCCTATTGTAAGTAGTACTCCTCTGTTTGTTCCTTCACTACCTGTAGATTCTCTCTCACCTATAACTACATAAACTGGTTCACATTCACTGGTTGAGTCTCTGTTTCATCTGGCTGATCTTCCTGTTTTTCGGAATACTGTCTGTCAATGTATTTTTGGCTTCCATCAAACAAAAGTATCAGTCGTTTCAATCACTCAAACACTCTTGTTTACAGCGGTACCTCTGATGCATTTACGTATCGTTTGCATGCAGTTTTCTTGTGAAAATACCCTTTATATTTACATTACAGTAGCAAAAAAGACTATATGACTATGGTACTGTCTGGTCAACATCCATTTCCGTCAATGTCCTGTTTCACAGATGATAATGGGGATGGTAATCGGCACATGCCTGTAAAGAACATCAACAAAAAGCAATATCGCAATAAAAAAGAAATATCCATTTCTTTTTTGCAATGTTCTTATTAATTGTAGCTCTTATTTTTTCTTTAAGTCATCATCATGATCAGTTACCTCTACTGAATTAGTTCAAACCCAGGCGTCACAGTAAAAATCTACTCTACAATTAATTTTCAGACCTTTGATATTTACGAGGTTTGTTTTATAATTTATTTATAAATTATTATATCATCTTTTTTAATGTGTTTTATTGGCAGGTGGCTATATCAAAAGCTCCTGAATTTTAACTAGTCAAAATAATACTTTTTTTAAATTTTATTTTACTTATTTATTTATTTTTTTTAAACATTCTTTTGATTTCTTATTTGACCTTTTTAAAAATGAAAAAGTCATTCAAAAAGTGCTGTCCCATGTTGTCATGTCACTACCAAAACACAAAGTCAGTACACAGGGCCACACACTATTTTAGTCCAGGCTGTGAGGCTGCACCCCATACCCCATGGCCACATGGTGAGTAATTAGTTCCACTTATTCTGAAGTAAATGTGTTTCAGAGTCTAAAAATCAGTGTGTGATGTTAAAAATGTCACTACCAAAGACAGATTATACAATTCAACAAAATTTGTGTCTTTCATTGAAAGATATTACATTTACAGCATTTAGCAGACGCCCTTATCCAGAGCGACTTACAATTGGTACAGTCTTACAATCCAAGCAGTTGTGGGTTAAGGGTCTTGCTCAAGGACCCAACAGGGGCATCTTGGCAGAGGTGGGATTTGAACCCTGGACCTTCTGGTCCATAGTCCAGTACCTTACCCACTAGGCTACCACAGTACCACAGTAGCCTACTGATCAGTACCACAGTGATCAGTAACATGCTGTTATGCATGTACAAGCGTTCAATGCTATGTTTTTGGAGCTGAGCTAAAATTATCACTACCGAAACATAAGGGTAAAGTTTTGGCAGAAGAAAAAAACATTTCAAAACGGTACAAAAACTACAATATGAAAACTGACTATACTTTTATTAGATATATTAATCTTGGATATGGCACAATATATATACAACCAAATGTTTTAACTTCTTAACTTTGACTTGCTTCATATATGGCCTTCTGGTTAATTCAGTCATTAGTGATATTATATTATATTTTTTTTCTTTCTATATCCATTGAAATGATGCATTTTGAAGCAGAGAATGACAACTGGTTGTTTGAAAAGGATTTGCAATTGTTTCCAGTTTGGG
>JAJAGP010006397.1:0-22060 GCA_025084515.1 Ancistrus triradiatus | reverse complement strand
AGCCGTAGATGGGAACGTAACAGATACACTTCAACTATGAACTTAATTGTAAATTATGTAAGTTCTTTGTTCTTCTTTGTAACATAACCTTTGTTGGCAATGACAGAGGTCAAACGTTTCCTGTAAGTCTTCACCAGGTTTGCGCAAACTGTAGCCGGTATTTTGGCCCATTCCTCCATGCAGATCTCCTCTAGAGCAGGACTTTCCTCTAGGACTTTCAACTCCCTCCACAAATGTTCTATGGGGTTGAGGTCTGGAGACTGGCTAGGCCACTCCAGGACCTTGAAATGCTTTTTACGGAGCCACTCCTTCGTTGCCCGAGCGGTGTGTTTGGGATCATTGTCATGCTGGAAGACCCAGCCATGTTCCATCTTCAATGCTCTCACTGATGGAAGAAGGTTTTGGCTTAAAATCTTACGATACATGGCCCCGTTCATTCTTACCTTAACACGGATCAGTCATCTTGTCCTCTTTGCAGAAAAACAGCCCCAAAGCACGATGTTTCCAACCCATGCTTCACAGTAGCTATGGTGTTATCATGGTGTTTATGGATGCAAGTCAGCATTTTTCCTCCTCCAAGCACGACGAGTTGAGGTTTTTACCAAAAAGTTCTATTTTGGTTTCATCTGACCACATGATATTCTCCCAATCCTCTTCTGGATCATCCAAATGCTCTCTGGCAAACTCCAGACAGGCCTGGACATGTACTGGCAGGGAGACACGCCTGGCACTGCAGGATCTGAGTCCCTCTCGGCGTAGTGTTACTGATGGTAGCCTTTGTTACTTTGGTCCCAGCTCTCTGCAAGTCATTTGTCACGTCCCTCCGTGTAGTTCTGGGATTTTTGCTCACCATTCTCATGGTCACTGACCCAACGGAATGACATCTTGCATGGGGCCCCAGATCGAGGGAGATTACAATGGTCTTGTATGTCTTCCATTTTCTTACAATTGCTGAACGAACTTGAGTTCTGCAGCAGGAAAATGTTTGCTCAGCAGTGGTTTTTTGTCTTGGAACTCTACCATGCAGGTCCAGTCTCTTTCCTATGGTGATGGCATGAACACTGACCTTGGCACTTGACCTGCAGTTCTTTGGATGTTGTTGTGGGGTCTTTTGTGACCTCTTGGATGAGGTGTCACTGCATTCTTGAGGTAATTTGGTCGGCCGGCCACTCCTGGGAAGGTTCACCACTGTTCCATGTCTTCGCCATTTGTGGATAATGGCTCTCACTGTGGTTCGCTGGAGTCCCAAAGCTTTAGAAATGGCTTTATAACCCTTTCCATACTGATAGATCTCAATTACTTTCTTTCTCAATTGTTCCTGAATTTCTTTGGATCTCGGCATGATGTGTAGCTTTTAAGGATCTTTTGGTGTACTTCACTTTGACAGGCAGGCCCTATTTAAGTGATGTCCTGATTGAGAACAGGTGCGGCAATAATCAGAGACAGAGACAATGTAGAGACAATGAACTCAGATGTGATAAACCATAGTTAAGTTTCAACAAGGGGGGGCAATCACTTTTTCACACAGGGCCATGTAGGTTTGGATTTTTTTCTACCTTAATAATAAACACCTTCTTTTAAAATCTGCATTTTGTGTTTACTTGTGTTGTCTTTGACTAATATTTAAATTGTTTTGATGTTCTGAAGCACTTAAGTGTGACAAACATGCAAAAAATAGAAAATCAGGAATGGGGCAAACACACTTTCACATCACTGTACAATTACATGTCCTATTATTGTGGTAGCACTGTTCTTTTTTAACACTAATAGTTTGTAAAACTATGTTCACATGCCAAAAGCAGAACAGCTGTTAAATTCTACATTACGTTTCAATCTAGTCTTGGCCAGGATCAGGATAGGGCAGGACTTTGAACCTAGGTCATTGTGGTGGTGGACTAGGGAATTCCTGCTTCCCCACCCAAGCACCAATATACTGAAATTTTATAAAATGTTATTTGGGGTGTAACAGATAACAGTAAATAACATTTACAACAACGAGTACTAAAAATAGTAGTATTTTATGGAGAATTAGTCCATGAATCTGCAAATAAAATAATAACAGCCTTTATCTACCTCACTAATTCACTTTACACTTCATTTGCATTTCATCACTGTTTAGAGGATCTTACCGGCAGGGTGTCCTGGCAGGGCACAATGTTCTGAGCTGTGTGAGGTGTCTCTATATTTGCAGGCAGGAGATCAGGAGTGTTAGCTTGAGCAGGGGAGGCAATATGGGGTTTGTTGGATGGAGCTGAGATGAGGATGCTGGGAAGCTGAGTTGTATGCTGTGCGCTGCTAGTGTTGAACGGAGTTAGGTTGGTACTGAGTGTCATGGTGATGCTAGGGCATGGCTGAATTATGTTAAAGCCAGACTGAGCATTGTTGGGGCAGGGCTGAGTGGTGTTGGTGCCAGCTTGGGCACTAGTGGTGCCAGGCTGGGTGTTGAAAATGTGCAGCTGGTGCACTGGGCCTGATGAGGGCAGCAGAGCAGAGCTGAGCTTGGCAGTAAGAAGCACAGGCTGCTGAGAGGAGGCCAAGATCGGCTGCAACGCTGCTGGAGCTACAGATGTTTTGGGCATTACCTGATTAAATCATTTACAGGAGAGAGAGACAGAGAGAGAGAGAGAGACAGAGTGTCACATCTAATGTGTAAGCCATATGCAAGGCCTCATTCACTAAAACACTTAAAGCAGATAAACAGTCACATTTCATCTGACTAAACATAAGCATCTGCTTAACTAAAGAAAATACCACAAAACTATTTTAATCTACAAAAAATATTTAAAAAAATTTAACAACCATTTAATAACCATTTCACAAAAGAAATAGGTGGTACAACCCTGGAAATCAGAAAGTGTGTGTGTGTATACATACATACACACACCACCCACACACACCACCCACACACCACACACCACCACACACCACACACACACACACACAGATACAGATACACACTTGCTCAAAAACTAAAGGGGAACACTTAAACACACAATATAACTCCAAGTAAATCAAACGTCTGTGTAATCAAACTGTCCACTTAGGAAGCAACACTGATTGACAATCAATTTCACATGCTGTTGTGCAAATGGAATAGACAACAGGTGGAAATTATTGCCAATTAGCAGGACACACTCAATAAAGGAGTGGTTCTGCAGGTGGGGACCACAGACCACTTCTCAGTACCTATGCTTTCTGGCTGATGTTTTGGTTACTTTTGAATGTTGGTGGTGCTTTTACATTCGTGGTAGCATGAGACAGACTCTACAACCCACACAAGTGGCTCAGGTAGTGCAGCTCATCCATGATGGTACATCAATGCGAGCTGTGGCAAGAAGGTTTGCTGTGTCTGTCAGCGTAGTGTCCAGAGGCTGGAGGCGCTACCAGGAGACAGGGCAGTACACCAGGAGATGTGGAGGAGGCGGTAGGAGGGCAACAACCTCCGCTACCTCCGCCTTTGTGCATGGAGGAACAGGAGGAGAACTGCCAGAGCCCTGCAAATGACCTCCAGCAGGCCACAAAGGTGCATGTTGTCGCACAAACGGTTAGAAAACCACGGCTTATGAGGATGGTATGAGGGCCCGACGTCCACAGATGGGGGTTGTGCTCACAGCCCAACACCATGCAGGACGCTTGGCATTTGCCAGAGAACATCAGGATTGGCAAATTTGCCACTGGCGCCCTGTGTTCTTCAAAGATGAAAGCAGGTTCACACTGAGCACATGTGACAGACGTGACAGAGTCTGGAGACGCCGTGGGGAGTGATCTGCTGGCTGCAACATCCTTCAGCATGTTTGGCAGTGGGTCAGTAATGGTGTGGGGTGGCATTTCTTTGGAGGGCCGCACAGCCCTCCATGTGCTCGCCAGAGGTAGCCTGACTAGGTACCGAGATGAGATCCTCAGACCCCTTGTGAGACCATATGCTGGTGCGGTTGGCCCTGGGTTCCTCCTAATGCAGGACAATGCTAGACCTCATGTGGCTGGAGAGTGTCAGCAGTTCCTGCAAGATGAAGGCATTGAAGCTATGGACTGGCCCGCCCGTTCCCCAGACCTGAATCCGATTGAGCACATCTGGGACATCATGTCTCGCTCCATCCATGCTTTAGTCCAGGTCTGGGAGGATATCCCTCAGGAGACCATCCACCACCTCATCAGGAGCATGCCCAGGCGTTGTAGGGAGGTCATACAGGCACGTGGAGGCCACACACAATACTGAGCCTCATTCTGACTTGTTTTAAGGACATTACATCAAAGTTGGATCAGCCTGTAGTGTGTTTTTCCACTTTAATTTTGTGTGTGACTCCAAATCCAGGTCTCCATTGGTTAATAAATTTGAATTGATGATTTGTGTGTGATTTTGTTGTCAGCACATTCAACTTTGTACAGAACAAAGTATTCAATGAGAATATTTCATTCATTCAGATCTAGGATGTGTTATTTGAGTGTTCCCTTTATTTTTTATATATATCTATAATATAAAATATAAAAATAAAATAGCCATCTATTTTTATATACAAATTAATAAGTAAATAAAAGGTTCAGTGCCCTTGGCAAAGGTCATTTACACTTCTTCATTCTGTGATGGCCATATTAATGCAGAAAAGCACTTCTGAGATTTTAGAGAAACATAAGCCACCTACACGACATCATCTTTTCCAGGAACATCCATGCATTTTTCAACAAAACAATGCAAAACCGCATGCTGCACACATTACAAAGGCATAACTGTGGAAGAAGATGGACTCTATTCTGGACTGGCCTGCCTGCAGCCCTGACCGGTCCAAAATAGAGAATGTGTGGAAAATTTTGTAAAGAAAAAATGTACCAATGACGACCCAATTTAAGTGATGCCCTCATTGAGAACAGGTGTGGCAATAATCAGGCCTGGGTGTGGCTAGAGACAGTGAACTCAGGTGTGATTAAAAAATAGTTATGTTTTAACATGGGGGGGCAATCGGTTTTTCACACAGGGCCATTTAGGTTTGGATTTTTTTTCTCTCATAATAATAAACACCTTCATTAAAAACTGCATTTTGTGTTTACTTGTGTTGTCTTTGACTAACATTGAAATTGATTCGATGGTCCGAAACAAACATGCAAGTTATAGGAAATGAGGAAGGGGCAAACACTTTTTCACACCCCGTTAGTATTAGGGCTGCAACTAACGATTATTTTAATAATCGATTAATCGGTTGATGAATCAGGTTTTACAAAAAAAAAAACCTTTCCATGTCTTTATTTAGAAATATAACATTAAATAACAGAGCAAATAAGTGCTTACAATAAATGAATAATAAATTTTTTTCTTTATTAATAAATTAAAATAACAAATTAAATAATAAAGAAAAATAAGTGCATCTCTGATGCAAACACTGTCATTCACATGTACAAAGTCATTCACTCACTGTCTTTAGGAACTTTGCATTGCAATCCAAAAATGTTATCATGTCAACATGCTCCTGGCTAAAGTTGGCTCTCTTTTTTAGAGACTATGCTAAGTTGTTTTGAAGATTCCGCATCCGCCGGCTCCGCCTCGCTCCGTTCAATCGCTCGTATTTTTTTTTCCAGATTCGTTGTTGCAGTATATATAGCAATTCCCATCCATTATATATATATATATATATATATATATATATATTATATATATATAATATATATATTATTATTATATATATTATCGATATATACACACCGGCACCACACACCACATATATATATATATAATATATCTATAATATATATATAATATATATATATTACACATACATACATACATACATAACACACCACACACACACACACACCCCACACACACAACACAACACACACAACCACCAATGTATATATATATATATATATATATACTATTATATGTGTGTGTGTGTGTGTGTGTGTGTGTGTGTTTTTGTGTTTCCTGTATTTAATGTATTTATTTTTCTATATATATATATATAATAATCATTGTTTTGTGCCAGTTCACCGCCCCCTTTTCGGAAAGTTTCAAAGTTCAGTTTTCATACATTCTCAAAGTGAACAGTTCACGTTCAAAAGTTCACAATTTTAATTCTGACTAGTTCAAAGTTCAGCAGTTCATTTTACTTTTTTTGTGAGATATTCAAATAAATACTTTTTCACACTACAAGCTAGAAATCACATAACCGTTCTTTGAAACTGCTCATTGTAGACATTTGCTCATTGGCACTGCAATTGGTACGCGGCGTTGCTATGGCTACCCCCTCTGCTGCATTCATCACGTACGTCGTGCGGAGCCAGTATGTTATTAACTACCGTAGTTAAACTATTCTCAGCCGGACCTACGTTGCCCACAATGCATTGCGCACACAATTCAAAAAACCCTTTCTTCTGATGATACAGATTTACGGTGGCAACAGCGAAATACGAGGGGGGAGGAACTTTCTGTCGTGCGTTTCAAAAGAGAACAGATGTCACTCAGTTTTCAATGGAAAACAAATTCCAACGTTCATTTACAGTGATGTCTGCCGTTCATGGCACATAATGTGAACTAATTCACGTTCAAGTTCTTTATTAAAAAATGTGTTGCGTTCAGTTCAACGTTCCAACGTTCCATATATATATATATATATATATATATATGGATGGTCTATCAAATTCTACAAAATATGTTAATCGTACAAATGTAACAATGCTGTAACAAAAACTTTAGTATTAGGGTATACTAACACTGAGCCCGGTTACCTTGAACCGTGCTGGAGAGCGTTTGACCCCCTCCCCACTTCCACACACTGCGCACTGTATTTCTGCTGGTAGTGCTGCATGATGGTGTCGAACAGCATAGTGGGCTTAATGCTTGAGCTTACTGACACATGATAAGGTGGACTGATTATGCAGCACACTGTTTCAGCTTCTCGTGCTGCACAGCGGACTTCATGCGTGTACTATGCTTGTTTCACTTTGTTCGCGCTGACACGGCCCTAATTCGATTTATAATAATTGTACTGATTATGTAAAGCACTGATTTTCAGCTTCTCTCGCTGCACATTTTTACGGAGGTAGCTGACGCTGTTTTCCATGCTGGAATACGATTCGCGACCAAACTACATGACCACACCCTAGTTCAGTGAATCGCGCTCGAGCCAACCTCTTGAATTGTGCCACCTCTTGAATTCTCACACTAGTCAAACGAACCATGCTTTGGGGGTCAATCGTGACCGAGTGGAGTACAGATTGCCTAGTGCTAGTATGCCCTTAGTTGCATGTGGTTCTTTCAGGAGTGCAATTGATTAAATATGCATTCATACATAAAGGTCACTATACAGATATTCAACATTTGAATTGAATACATTTACTAAAAATGACCTACTCACAGTAAAATCTTGTGTTTGAACTGCTACCTACATTGACAGCAATACTGTTACACAACTCAATGTACTGCTCTAATCTCAACACTCATTATATTGTCTAGTTTGTGATTTACTACACAACACATTAAACACACAGTAAATTCCTCGGGCATATGTTAGTACCTGTGATAATCAGCAACCAGCAGGCATATTAGGACCTACAGGCAGCATTATTTTTTCATACAAATACATGACAAGTCTTCTACAAGTTAAGTGCTCAACTTTAGATTTTCCTTTGTGGACTGTTTTCCAACCGGTGTGACATCCCAGATCTAAATGTGGGCCAGAGAAAGTCTTTCCTCCTCTCCTCCTATCACAGCTATTAGAACCTGAACTTCACTAAACTATCTGATTGGAAACTTTCACTCGTACTACGTTCTATGGTCTGACAAAACAAAAATAAAGCTTTTTGGCAACAAAACCATGTCACGTTTGCATTAAAATAAGAATGCCATTCCCAGTGCTATGTTGGAGGTGTGATCTGGGGCTGTTTCATCTCCAAAGTCCATGGAGTTATGGGCTCCCTAATGTACCTCTGCCATGAATTTGCCATCAAGATATTGATCCAAACACATGGCCAAATCTACACAAAAACTGCTCCAAGACCATATAAGGTGAGATTGTGGCGAATAAGAAATGCTACGGTAAATTAGCCTAAACAGACAACTCAGAAACACTGTACCAATTTCAGGTATTTCACAGTAAGTCACAGGTTACTGGGGCTTTTCTATCAGTCTACTAGTGTACGCTATGATGTGGGCTGCTGGGGGTTACATCACTGCGAGGGACGCAAAGCAACTCAAACTGGTCAAAAAGGCCAGTGCCATCACAGGACTAAAAACTCAGCTCACTGGAGGCAGTGATGATGGAAACGATTCTAAAATACTAAAACAGTTTTGAAAAGTTTACAGATCTCAACATGTTTACTTACAACAATGGTGTTTTTGGGAACAATCCGCACAGGTTCCGTTCCCTGATTGGCTGGCTTGCCAGCCACTTGGAGACTTATTGGTGAACTCTGAGTGTCAGAGTTTGGAAGGCTTGGACGAGGGGTGTTGGTGAGAGTGGTAACCATGGCGATGGTGGGGGTAGGCAACATGGCAATGGGCGTGGTGGGTGTGGCTGCTCTCAGCATCAGAGGTAGAGTCTTAGTGGCGATGACTGGAGTCACACTCACTGAGTTCTAGTGAAAAAGAGAAACCGTTAGAGAAGACATCACACTTGTACTTATTTGCCTCTATAATTTTATTAAACAAACCTGATGAACATCATACATTCCTTCTACACATTTCCTGCAGCTGCTGCTAAATCACATAATGATGGAGGAAGTTTAGATCACTGTGAGATTTCATTCATTGCATCAAAATTCTTTCATTCTTTGTCCTACCCATTGAATCCGGGTCAGAGCTGTGAGAAAGCTGATAGGGCACAAGGTAGGAACAACCCTTGGCACCAATCCATCGTAGTACACATGCATTCACAAACTCGAACACTAAGGGAACTTTAGAAACACCAATTAACCTAACACGTTATTGGCCTGAGAGTGGAAACCCAAAGCACCCGGTGTAAATCCATGCAAACACGGGGAGAAAATGCAAATTCCACACAGGTGGAGTTCACGGTCGGGACTGAAATGGGGGAACTGGGGGGCTGTGAGGCGAACCTGTTAACTGCAGCTCCACTGTGCCACCCTGCATCAACATCGCTTTTCAAAAAATGCCACAGCATCACAACTGGGTCTGAAGCCTGAGTTGGCTATGAGAAATCTTAACCATTTTATTGTTATTCAGTGGTCTGTATTTTGTAATTGCCTGCTTGTGTTATTTAACAACTATTAAGTTTTAGGTGATGGGCCTGAAATTATCCTAAAATGTCTTAAAATAGCTTGGAATTTAATGCTATCTTAGTGATTGAAAGCTGTCAAAGCGCAGAGGTAACAAAGAACACCAAACCACAATACTGTAACACTAATTTCTCTCAGTGTTGCGGTATCCATGGTGAAGCCACATTTGCTTATATGTTTTCAGTTCATTTTAAAGTGTACTGGCATTTTGTCCATTCGAACACTGTGTCTTAAGTCTTTCTCTATACACACACACACACACACACACACACAACACAACCAGAAGGTGTTCGTGGAATTGAATGAAACTTCATGTGTGTGAATGCAATGATGATACATGTAAGTGATTACAGTATTAGAGTGAAAGAATGCTCAACACTACAACTGAAAGGAGGCTGTAGTTACCCTGTTAGGCCGCCTCTAGCCTGGATACAAGATAAGATACGGTTAGGCGTTGGAGTCAACCCCTAAACTGAGTTCCAGCACCTCTAAAAATATTAAAAAGTTGTTTTTTTATTGACGTTGGGGTGTTATGGTTTAAACAATTTTTTAACATCGAAAATACAGCAGTTCCCCATGTCTCACAAATTGTATGATCCATGCTCAGCATTAAAGGAATTGTCCCTACCCAAAAAGTCAGATGTTCTTCCTTCACAAGTGAGAGAACGACAGACCAAAACTGTGTTAAAACGTTTAGTTTTTTGTTAAAAAAAAAAACTAAACAAAAAAGGGAAGGATAACTAGAATAACCCCTGTAGAGGGGCGGCACAGTGGTTCGGTGGGCCACACCGTCGCCTCACAGCAAGAAGGTCCTGGGTTTGATCCACAGGTGGAGCGGTCTGGGTCCTTTCATGTCGACAACAAAACTGTAATTAGGTTTGTACACATTACTTTACACATTGCTTATTATTCTGCGACTGCAGATCACTCACACAGACACACAACCATTACATCATATGGAAAACATAACTGTCATGCTGTTCCTTAGAGAAGCACTATATAAATTAAATATTTTGTAGTAACAAGGTATCGCTTTGATCATCATGGGACTGTGGTAGCCTAGCGGTTAAGGTACTGGACTATGGACCACAAGGTCCAGGGTTCAAATCCCACCTCTGCCAAGCTGCCACTGTTGGGTCCTTGCGCAAGGCTTTTAACCCACAATTGCTTGGATTGTAAGACTGTATCAATTGTAAGTCGCTCTGGATAAGGGTGTCTGCTAAATGCTGTAAATGTAAATGTAAATCATCACAAAGCCTCAGCAGCCCTCCACCAGAGAAGACATAATGAAATGCTGTGATGAATCACGAAATAAAACATGAAAAATAACATTACTGAAATATTAAAAAGTAATAAATACATTATGCTGAAGTTTAGATTGTCCATTCATGTCACTGTGTAATGATATTTAATGAAATCTTTTTTTAAGGACCAAGCAAAAAATGTGATTAAATATCTTAATCACTTTACAGAATTTAGTTAACATGAACAGAAGCTTTGTATCACACATGTCATTTTAAAAGGACCAGACAGGAACGATTACTGTACCTGTGGAGTGCTGAGGTGAGGCGGGGGAAGACAGTTCTGGTTTTGACTGGAGACCACCGTCGTAGTTTTTCCATCAGCATGCAGAGGGAGCTGTGTGTACGTCTGTAGCCTTATCTCTGCTGAGTCCTGCTTCACCAGTAAATCTCTCCGTAACTGTTCCACCACTTTTTTCTGGGAACAAAAACGCAATTTCACCAAATCTGAGAATTCACCCCAAAGGACGTTCTAAAGAGCAGGAATGTGAATGACCTGGCACTGGTCATGTTCTGCTTTGTCCATTTATACTGGTTAAGGAAAATGAAAAGCAAACTACTAATGGAACGCTACAAGGAACTAGCACCCTGTGCTGGTCCCCTGTGACCCTGAACTGAAATATGTTACTAAAAGCTGGAGCCAAAATCCACAGATGCTCATGTGCCTTATATAAAATGGCATAGTATTTGCATATGCAGATTCTACAGTATACTTTAAAGCATCTCTACATTATTTATAATACCTAATACAATGTAAATGTTATGTAAATAATTATACTGTGTACAAAAGACGAGGCAAACAATGATCAAACACATGATATAGTGAGACTGAGGATCAGTGGATGTGGGACCCATGGCTTACTGTATATAAATATTCTTATTGGTAGATACTGATTGAAGAATTTGGAGCGGTATCAGGGGAGCAAATGCTGGATCAGTACCTCCCTACCAGAGAGTTTCTCCATACACTTTTCTCTTTACAGTGCTTGAGCAGCATGGTCTCACACAGCAGATACATGGTGTGCTTAGAACACCACCTATGTCTGCTTGCTACTGTTCACTGAGGCACCCACTCATCACAGAATGTATAGATAGATAAAAAGATAGAGGGATAGATGGAACACACTGATCAGTCAATGCATTAATATCATCTGGTCCATAAGAATATTTAAGTAGAATTTATTATATTAACATTCACATAAATGCCTGAAGCCTGGGCTTACCATTAGAACAATATTCAGTGTATCACACTCCCTCCTCAGGCTTGGGTTCTTTCCATAGTACAGTATAGTTCTGGTGGCATCACTTCATCAGGTAATTGTGTGCACGTACTCAACCGTCCACGTGATGGAAAAGAAACGGGACTCACTGGATCAGGTAGGCAGCCCCATACTCAGCAGGGATTGTTGCACTGCGTGTTGTGACACATTCCTCCCATAACCAGCATTAAGCAGTGAACCATGAACCACAATAGCCCTTCTGTCCATTTCTGCATCGATGTCTGATGTCCACGAGTGCGTGTACACTTTTACCTGGTGAAGTGATGCCACCAGAATCCATCCACCCCTCTAACTATTCCTCTATCTTTTTATCTAGCTATAAATTCTTTGCTGAGTGAGTGCATCAGTGTACTGTACCAGGCAGACATAGTTGATGTTCTAAGCCCACCATCTGCTAGGAGTGTGCATCAGTGACAGTACTGCTCAAGCACTAGTACAAAGCACAGTCACATCTCCTCTAGTTTGTGCCGCTCATGCCTTCTCGAGTAATAAACCGTCAATGTCAGTGAATTCAACCTTCTATTGGTCTATTGGTCGCGCCATCTTCTGATCTTACGAGCATGATTCTGATTTCAAAACAGCTTTTATTAGGATCTTACTGCATCCTGGCTATGACAGGTGCTCTCAGTTTTAACGCATGAAGAAATAAGAAAATAAATAACTCACGTTTTAGCAGAATTCACTCCAAAATAAAAGTGGATGGAGAGAACTTAAAAATGTTAGTACAAGCGCTTAAGCCATGCTATGGAATACACATGGTTCAGTGAGCAATCAAATTACTCTGCTTTTCCCAACTTGTAGTTCCTCTTAATAATAATAATCCTAACTGTGATGCAGGCAGTGGCAATCAAGAGAGAAAGAAGTGTGTGTGTCACTGCTCAGTGCTCACCTATGGAAAGCCTGTGTTAGCATTTCTTCTGCGGTGTTGGCCCGCCTGACGTTTGCCAGAGAGCATATGGATGATCCAGAAGAGGATTGGGAAAATATCATGTGGTCAGATGAAACCACATTTTGGTAAAAACTCAACTGGAGGAAAAAGGATGCTGACTCGCATCCCAAGAACACCATATCTACTGTGAAGCATGGGGGTGGAAACATCATGCTTTGGGGCTGGTTTTCTGCAGAGGGGACAGGACAACTGATCCATGTTAAGGGAAGAATGAACGGGGCCATGTATGGTGAGATTTTAAGGCAAAACCTCCTTCCATCAGTGAGAGCATTGAAGATGGAACGTGGCTGGGTCTTTCCAGCATGAACAATGATCCAAACAAAAACACAACCGCTCAGTGCAACGAAGGAGTGGCTCCGTAAAAAGCATTCAAGGTCCTGGGGTGGCCCTAGCCAGTCTCCAGACCTCAACCCCATAGAAAAATGTGTGGAGGGAGTTGAAAGTCCGTGTGCCCCCCCAAACATCTCTGCTCTAGAGGAGATTCTTGCATGGAGGAATGGGCCAAAATAACCAGCTACAGTGGTGTGCCAACCTGGTGAAGACTTTACAGGAAACATTCGACCTCTGGGTCCCCATTGCCAACAAAGATTATGGTTACAGAGTTATTGAGTTAAACTTTTGTTATTGACCAAATACTTATTTTTATTTCCTTTTCCACCTAAATTTACAATCTTAAAAAATTCCTTTAAAAATCCTAACAATGTGATTTTTTCCAGGGGATTTTATTTCTTCATTTTGTCTCTCATAGCTGAAGAGTGTAGCTAATGATGAAAATTACAGACCTCTCTCATCTTTCTAAGTAGAGAACTTGCACAATCAAGTGGCTTGACTAAATACTTTTTTGGCCCTACTGTATGTAACAGCCACACACAAACAGGCCCAAACAAACGCCACAAATTATGTACAACCATGTGTGTGTTGTGATGACGAACAAAAGCGCTTTTCTGTGAACCTAGTGAGTTGTGTGCGCCAGACAACAACAAACGAGCCTCCGGCACGGACTCTCACTAGGGTTCACAGAAAAGTGCTCCGGCATTCTTTCGTCATGCGCTGTTGTCATGCTTTTCAAGGCAATCGGTTCCAAGGCAATCGTGCTCAGTGCGAGCACACCCTAAGAGAACATGAACCGATGGAGATATGGCAGCATAAGCATACGAGACAGAAAAATAGCAGCTGCCTATAAGCAATTCAAATGAAACTCACTGCAATGCCAATAACATTAGCAGTATATCACTGTACACATCAGTAGAAGTTGGGCAGTGTTTGTTTGTCATATTTCAGTCACTTGTACGGTTTCTTTCACAAGCCTATATTGCTGTGAGAATTCCATCTCTCTCACTGCAGCAGTCTATAGCAGTTTCTGTGTTGCTCTGCACATAACAAAAAGTAACTGACATTAATTTAAATATCATATTTTCTTTACTGAGCCTTACAAATGCATGTTCTTGCCTTAGTGGATTTATGCATGCCCACAAATGTTGTATGCTTAAAATGTTTCATATAAAATTTCTTCAGAAACGCATAAAACACGGTGAATAACTACTGAGTGTGACACGCTTTCCATTTTTTTCCCAGATGATCCTCAATTACATTTCACTTTTACGTTGTTCAGTTTACTGTAGGGTGGCGCCTTGCAAGGGTGCTCAAACATACACAATGAGGATTTATCTTTATGCTGTGGCTCGCTGTGCCTGTATTTAAGCAGCTGTAAGTTTCTGATTAAAATTCCACTCACATTGCCTGCTTCCTCACACGCACCCTGCATTTCTTTCTCTCTCAGCAATAGTGTACAATCTGTCATGAGGAACAGTATGGAAATGCTGATCTGGCTCTTACAGCGTGTTCCAAAAGAGTTCTCTCATTTGTTGAAATTAACCAAAATTTAAGGCAAGACAGGAGGTATACGTTTCTGATTTGCACACTGCTGGTATTTGGGATTCACACACTTTCTCTAAAATCACCGTATTAAACACAGGTTGGTAAGCTCCACAAAATGACATGAAGCTAATCTACACTCCTCCACCAGAGACAGCTAAGGAAAAAAAGTGTCTCTCTGTTCTTTTTTCCACATCAATACAAAATATACATCTCCAGACAGCAATCGCCATTCAGAGGACAACACAAGGACTTTGACGACAAGTCTTGTTTAAGCATGTTCAAGTAATTTTGGCCTTGAACACATTAAGCACCTTACAGTGGACATTCACCCATGATTTCTCATCCACCACATGTCATTGTTATTTGAAGAATGCAGATTTGAGAACAGTGGAAAAAGGTGGTGCACAGTGTGTGAGGGACTGTTCTTAATCTTAACTATATCAACAAATCTATCATCACTTCCTCCATTTCTGTCTGGTTCAGCTCTGCAACTTCACTCCAAGCATAATAAGTCATTTAAGTCATTTACAGCATTTAGCAGACGCCCTTATCCAGAGCGACTTACAATTGGTACAATCTTACAATCCAAGCAATTGTGGGTTAAGGGTCTTGCTCAAGAACCCATCAGTGGCAGCTTGGCAGAGATGGGATTTGAACCCTGGACCTTCTGGTCCATAGTCCAGTACCATAACCACTAGGCCACCACAGTCCATAATCTACAGCGAGCTGCAAGAGGTCCAGAGAAACCCGTAGAATGCCATCTCTAGGCTCTCCAAGACCTGTATTCACCCAGAGCAAGTAAAGTCATGACCGCATTCTCCTCAGTTATTCTCTGATCAGTCGTTTCCTTTCAAAGCATAAACTGCAAACAAGAGCCCTACATGCTACACCAGCTTTGATCCCCTCACGCTACAATCCTTATAAACCAGGACTCCTCCGACACCCCTTAAACACCTAACAGCACATGGCACATGATCAGCTGCACTGATCCCAGTTTTTATTTTCCAATACATAAAGTCTGAGTATTGGCCAAACACCTAGTACCAGCCAGTAATAATTTAACCCTTTCAGTCTTGAACGTATTTTAATGAAGCAAACATTATTTATGTGCAACAAGTTTGTTTGGAGGATCGAAATACAAATGTATCAGTATGTCAATTTAAAGCAGTCAAAAACAATTAAGTGCAACATGATTACAAATGCTGAAATCCTGTGAAATAGTTTTTGTGACAACAGATTTGTAGCAAAAGCCCAGGTTAACGCAAAAGAGTAATAAAAACAAAAACATGCATAATTTCATAAGAATGAAAAAACAAGAATGAAGAATTACAAAGAAAGTATTATAATAATATAGTAACTATACCTTCAAATTGCAGACACATTTGTTGTTAGCCAACATGAATGGTGCTGCTTGTCTGTTTTGAAAATTGTTCATTTGAAGATTTTTAAAACGAGACAATTATACAATAAAGGAAATCCAGTATGGTGCAACTGTGCTTAAAAACGGTATCGAATGTGCTTCAGGCACTTCTGGCTATTATCCGAATTGTTTAATATAGTCATACCCTTTGAAATAGCTAAAGTTTTTTTGTTTGTTTATTTGGTTTATTTAATGTTGTTATCAGCATCAGTGGCCATTTCAGTGAGTACCCAGAGCAAACCCCCATGGACACAGGGAGGACGGAGGACTGTGGGACTGTGGTAGCCTAGTGGTTAAGATACTGGACTATGGACCAGAAGGTCCAGGGTTCAAATCCCACCTCTGCCAAGCTGCCACTGTTGGGTCCTTGAGCAAGACCCTTCACCCACAATTGCTTGGATTGTAAGACTGTACCAATTGTAAGTCACTCTGGATAAGGGGGTCTGCTAAATGCTGTCTAGGAGCTTTCTGCCAAGATTGGGGAATATTTTCCCACTGTTCCTTTCAGAATTGTTCTCTTCAACTCCATCCGTGGATTTAAGTAAAGGTTGTAACTTCTAACTCAAGGTCGTTCAACATCCTATGCTTTAACCCACTGTTTTTGGTGATGAGGACAGATAGGCTGTCATGCTGGAAGGTGACTGGAAAAACCTTCCCATCTTCATCTGTATATAAAAGGGCCACAAGGCTTTCCTTTTGGGTGTACTTTGCAGCATCCATTCTCCTATTCATTCTGACCATCTACCCAGTCCCTGACTGAGTGTACATGAGCAAGTTTTCAATAATTACACAAAAGGGACTGACCAAACCAGTATTTTACTAATTGATTGTAATTAACAGATCTGAATTAATTCTTATTGCACTTTTGTTGTGGACTGTAATGTGTAAATACAGCTTGAAAAGAATATAAAGTTGTAATCTGACAAAAGGTAAGGATTTGACGACTATGATTATTTTCTAGGCACTGTATAATACATCTTTTTAAATGTGATAATGGCTAGACAGAAGAGCGTATTTACTGAGAAGAAGCAAACATCAGAGAAAGCTAAACAAAGTGGTAAGGGTGCTGTTGATGCTGTGCTATGCTGATATGTAGCATTTCACATAACGCTCTTTAAACACAAGCGAGACAGCAATCTAACTGCTATAAACTGTGAAGTGCTCTCAGCTAAAGTGAACAGAGAGAGGGGAGGGTCCCTCTCAAACATGAAGAATGAGCTATGTTCTAGCTCACCTCAGATTAGAGATTTTAACAAGGCAGAGCCCAGATCTGGTATGATCATGGCATTATACTGTAGTTCTTGTGTATAGCTTTCTGTAACTATACAAAAAAACATTCAGTTATCAATTAATGGTTCAATTAAAGGTCTGTAGTTATTTGACCCAAAAATATTTACATGGAGCCAAAATTGAACACAAAAAAATGAATGGTACCACCCAAGTGTCCTTTCACATTTAGTGCAGACACATTCAGTTTAAGTGGCAGCAGAACATCAGTCGCAAAATAAAATGACAGTCAGCATACAGCTCAGAGAACTATGGTATGGCTGTTTCTGTTTGTTATCCAAGTGTGGCTTGCTCACTGTAGCCAAAGGAGTCCTCTTACCTGCCGCTCGCTCAGCACGGTGATCTTGGCCTGCAGGTCATGCAGCTGCAGCTTCAGTTCAGCATTCTACACACACACACACACACACACACACATCAGTTAAACTCGTTGAGGAAAATTAAGTAACTTAAATTTACATTAGCTTAATGAAGTGATGTTTATAGTTGAAGACACATGACATTTTTTTTAGACAGAATCTGAAATGACGTTGGGTCTTGAAGTTCATATTAGAGCCTGTAAAGTGTGGGAGAAGTGAAGGAAGTCATTTGGGAGTCTGTGTTAAACATTCCTGAATGTTCAAAAAATGTTTAAAAACAGCAGATTGCAGAAAGTTAGTAAATAAAGAAAACCTTACATTTGTTTTTATGACTACATTTTGATAATTAAGGGCATTATTTAAAAGCTATTGGGTATGATAACTTGGCATGTCACACTAAGCAGGAGATGCTTTTACTAAGAGCAGCTTCTGTATGATATAAGAAGTGTTAACACAGTGAAACGTAGCTATCCAAACTTCCACTACACACTGAATAGCTTTCTATCCTCTACCGACTCCCTCCACTCTTAATTTATTCATTGTTTTTAGAGAGTAATGGTTGTTTATTTTATATTCGACCGTTTAGCACCAGCAGAAACAGCTGAGGCTGTAGAGAACGTAAGTGCACTCTGTGATGAATGAAAACCTGCTTGTTGGTCTACAAAGCCCCACCTACTCTGCACATTGTTTATTTATTTATTTGGTATATTTAACGTCAATATCAGCATCAATGGCCATTTTAATGAAAAACACACACACACGCACGCACACTGGGGCAAAAAAGTATTTAGTCAGCCACTGATTGTGCAAGTTCTCCTACTGAGAAAGATGAGAGAGGTCTGTAATTTTCATCACAGGTACACTTCAACTATGAGAGATAAAATGAGAAAAAAAAATCCAGGAAATCACATTGTAGGATTTTTAAATAATTTAATTCTAAATTATGGTGGAAAATAAGTATTTGGTCAATAAATTTGGTTCAACTCAATACTTTGTAACATAATCTTTGTTGGCAATGACAGAGGTCAAACGTTTCTTTTAAGTCTTCACCAGGTTGGCACACACTGTAGCTGGTATTTTGGCCCATTTCTCCATGCAGATCTTCTCTAGATCAGTGATGTTTTGGGGAAACACGGACTTTCAACTCCCTCTACACATTTTCTATGGGGTTGAGGTCTGGAGACTGGCTAGGCCACTCCAGGACCTTGAAATGCTTTTTACAGAGCCACTCCTTTGTTTCCCCGAGGGGTGTGTTTGGGCTCATTGTCATGCTGGAAACCCAGCCACGTTCCATCTTCAATGCTCTCACTGATGGAAGAAGCTTTTGGCTTAAAATCTCACGATACATGGCCCCGTTCATTCTTACCTTAAAACAGATCAGTCATCCTGTTCCCTCTGCAGAAATACAGCCCCAAAGCATGATACTTCCACCCCCATGCTTCACAGTAGGTATGTTGTTCTCAGCATACTTCTTCCTCCAAACATGAGTTGAGTTTTTACCAAAAAGTTCTATTTTGGTTTCATCTGACGACATGATATTCTATCAATCCTCTTCTGGATCATTCATACGCTCTCTGGCAAACCTCAGATGGACCTGGACACGTACTGGCTTAAGCAGGGGGACACTC
Organism: Ancistrus triradiatus; assembly: GCA_025084515.1. Lineage (NCBI taxonomy): Eukaryota > Metazoa > Chordata > Actinopteri > Siluriformes > Loricariidae > Ancistrus > Ancistrus triradiatus. The sequence goes on along the minus strand of JAJAGP010006397.1, from coordinate 2,736 downwards.
CTGGCACTGCAGGATCTGAGTCTCTCTTGGCGTAGTGTGTTACTGATGGTAGCCTTTTATGTTGATCCCAGCTCTTTGCAGGTCATCTCAGGTCCCCCCTCAGTGTAGTTCTTAGATTTTTGCTCAATGTTCTCATGATCATTTGAGAACCCATGGGATGAGATCTTCCATGGCGCACCAGATCAAGGGAAGATTATCAATGGTTTGTATTGTCTTCATTTTCTTTACAGTTGCTCCCCACAGTTGACTATTACCAACAACCTGCCTGCCTATTGTCAGATACTCTTCCCAGGCCTGCTGAAAGGTCTACACTTTTCTTCCTGGTGTCCTTCGACAGCTCTTTGGTCTTGGCCATGGTTGAGTTTGGAGTCTGACTGTTTGAGGCTGTGGACAGGTGTCTTTTATACAGATAACAAGGTCAAACAGGTGCCATTAATACAGGTAACGAGTGGAGGACAGAAGAGCTTCTTAAAGAAGAAGTTACAGGTCTGTGAGAGCCAGAAATCTTGCTTGTTTGTTGTTTTTTCTCATTTTGTTTCATAGTTGAAGTGTACCTATGACGAAAATTACAGACGTCTCTCATCTTTCGAAGTAGGAGAACTTGCACAATCAGTGGCTGACTAAATACTTCACTCACACACACACACACACACACACTCATGTGTAGTTGGTGCCAGAGCAGGGGCACCAACTACACCTGTGTGTGTGTACCGGGTCGGTGACATAGTCGTAAGGCTAGCCCACAATAGCACCACTCTTTACCTGTTCATGTGTCCTACAGGTTTACCCTCCTCAGTGATACACCCACTGAGCAGCCTGTTAGAAGAGCTCTGGTCATAGATGACTAATTTATGATATGTGAAAGTAGCTAGCCCCTTAGGAACACCAGCAGCTAGGGTTAGACGTATGATAGTCGTTCATGTAGGGGCTAATTATATACGCCTTCGCCAGTCAGAGGTGACTAAGACAGTAGTGTGCTCTGGCCCCATCCCAATGCAGCGAGGTGACCAAGCCTACAGCAGGTTATGGTCGCTGAACTGCTGGCTGTCCAAGTGGTGCTCTGAAAACAACGTGGGCTTTATAGATAATTGGACAGCCTTTGAGGGTAAGCCTGGCCTTTTAGGATGGGACGGTGTCCATCCCACTCGGGAGGGTGCTGCTCTCATCTCCTGCAACATTGCCCATAGTCTTATGGCCCGATTGGTTAGAGGCTGACTATCCAGAGCAGGGGTCAGGCAGCAGATAGACAGGCTTAACCAACTGTCTGGTCGTGAGGGAGGCACAGCCACAATTTTTGACAAAGTGCTAGGTGTTACCGCTAAATCCCTTTAAAAGGCTAATTCGTTTGAAATACTGACTCAATGTGACCCATCATTATCTGATCCATCATTATGGAAGTCAAAACCACACTTTTCAGCCTATCACCATTTACTGCCCTCCAGGTCCTTATTCAGAATTTCTTCAGGAATTTGCTAACCATCTTTCCTGCTTAGTACTTCAACAGATAAGGCTTTAATTGCAAGAGATTTCAATATTCACTTTGACAATGAGCAGGATCCACTTAAAATTGCTTTCGAGTCCATTTCAGAATCCTTGAGTATCACTCAGAATGTGAAGTCACGTCCTTCACTATATTAAGCTGACATTACTGAGATTAAGACGGTGTTTAGTACATGCTGGATCCAAGCAGGGATTTTCCTACAGGAAATAATTACTATCAGGCTCCCATTTCCCAGGGCTGGGTACATGCACATAACAGGGTTTCAATGTACGAGTTTATCTTTACGAGTTTATCATTTTATTATCATTTGAACTCAGTAGTTTTCCTATTCATACTTATTCATAAGCAGATATTTGAAAAACACCTACTTAATACCACTTACGTAAGTATTTATTAAACACCAGTACTTGAGTAACATGTTTTATTGCTCTATCCATTTCTAATGCTGAAACAGCTCACCTGTGGATCATGCTTCATCTGTGCAACCAGCTTCTGTAAAACAAATGACATCAAGACAAGTCAGCAGAAGACGAAAAGTGACTATTAAGAACACAAACCTTTACTCCACATTTAACAAACACTTGGTGAGGCAAGCAGCACGGAATATTGGCTATTCACACAGTGACCCCTACAGGCTGAAACTGGTACTGTAAGGAGAAGCAAAAACCTTATTAAAAACTCGCACAGTACTGTAGTTGGCATGCAGGTCTAATTAGATGTGCAGTTTCATGTATGTGTGTTTTCCTTAAAAAGAACAAACAGGCTCATTTGGAATTCCTCAAAGTTACTCAAATACAAATGGAAAAAAACCACATGACCTGCACTAGTATACTTTCACAGTTAAGAGCTACACATATTATTAGTAGTCAAAAAACAGGGGTTTGTGCAGTTTCATTTGTCGATCTTCTGCTGTGACACACTTAATCAGTTGCCAGCTGACCAAATGTGACCTAAAACATCATTAGATTTTCTCACAAGTCTTAAAAGTAGATAAAGACAACCCGGTTAAACAAATGTGACAAAAACATTATACGTTATCATTTATTTTTGGGGAAAAGGTCCAATATTACCCTTCTGTGAGTGGCAAAAGTATGTGAACCTGGTGTGACTCCTTGTCCAGCAATAACTGTTATTAAAAGTATCCAGTAACTGTTGATCTGTCCTGCACATAGTCTAGCGGTTAAGGTACTGGACTATAGACCACAAGGTCCAGGGTTCCAATCCCACCTCTGCCA
>JAJAGP010006396.1:0-22070 GCA_025084515.1 Ancistrus triradiatus | reverse complement strand
CAATTTAACTGTATATTTACTGTATATTAGTAACTGTATTTTAACAGTATCTATTTATTCCTCTGACTATGCACCGTTTTGCACATTTCTTTCTTTCTGTGTCGTATTTTTCGTATGTGTTGCACTGTAAGAAGTGGCTTTAATCTCATTGTACATAAGTATAGTGACAATAAAGGCATTCTATTCTATTCTATTCTATATAAATAAATCTGACTTGACTTGACTTCAAAACAGAAAAAGTTCGGATAGTATCAAAATTGCAAAAATAAATAAATAAATAAAATTCCTTTGACTTTTATTTCATTACATACAGTATGAACCCGAGATATTTCATTTTTTTGTCTTCTGATCAACTTTATTTCAGTTGTTAATAAACATACATTCCTGAATTTCAGACCTGCGACACATTCCAAAAAAGTAATTGCAGTAATGCATTTACCACTTTGTAACATCACTGTTCATTCTCCTAACACTTAAAAGACGTTTTGGCACATTTAGTGTTTCAGGTGTTACTTTATTCCATTCTTCCTACGCTATGTAACAGTACGGGGTGGTTGTTGTCGTGTTTTCTGCTTGATACCATGATACAATGATGCCTCCGAGCCTAGAGAGTTCTATCAGCTATTGATGAATGACGGCTCTTGATGCAGTGCCGACTGAGGGATCGGAGATCACCCCTCTTCAGTTTAGGCTCTTGCCCTTGCCCTTTACGCACTGAAAATCCTCAAGAAATAATATCGCAAATTAAATGCTACACAGTCCTGTTTAAGAAGAATGTTACAAAATACAAAATTTGGTATGCTGGTTTGGTCAGTATGATGGTCAAATCAGCAAAGTAACGCATGCCATTTAATATGGATCTCACATTAAATGTAATATGATTAACTGAATTTGTTAAAATAAGGTTATGCTGCAATATCAGAAAGGTCATTTGATGATGCATCTGATTCCATCTTTTTACAGCAGGAACATAACTGTTCATCACTAAATGATGGAAGAAGATTCTGAAGTAATGGCTGAGGTGTTAAAACTCCAAACCTCAGAGCCGAGTCTCCAGGAGGAAGTGTGTGAGGGTCAGACGTGAGTATTTAATCCACTTTTCTTCTTTCTATACATTTCTCCATGTCCACATTATATTTCTGCTCTAATCTTACCACTGGCTGTGTTAAATAAATATAACAGTGGTGATGAGAGCAGTATTTTGTTTAGATGTTTGTTCATATTTAATGAAAATGTTTTTTTCCCTGTATTCAAAGTAACATTATTTCAGTGGGATGCAGTCTCCTTTGAACCATTGATGTTAATCCTGCTGGATAAACAAATAAACAAATTCCTTGTTTGTGAAAACTTACAGGCAATAAATCTGATTCTGATTCTGATAAAATAATTAAGTTGATATAAGGATGCAAATACCTAATTAAATGTTTAAAACACTTTTTCTTGATTAATGTTACTTATTTATCACTGTTAGACTGTGGTGGCGTGGTAGTAAGAGCCAGATGCTAGAAAAAGCAGTTCCTAAGGGTTTGGGTTTACAGTGATGCTTGAAAGTTTATGAACCCTTTAGAATTTTATTTTTTTCTGCATAAATATGACCTAAAACATCATCAGATTTTCACACAAGTCCTAAAAGTAGATAAAGAGAACCCAGTTACACAAAGGAGACAAAAATATTATACTTTGTCATTTATTTCTTGAGGAAAATGATCCAATATTACATATTAGTGAGTGGCAAAAGTATGTGAGCCTTTGCTTTCAGTATCTGGTGTGACCCCCCTGTGCAGCAATAACTGCAGCTAAACGTTTCCTGTAGCTGTTGATCAGTCCTGTTTTTGCCCCACTGTAGGTATGTATGTCTATGGCTTAGACAGTGCTTGTTTGTGTCTGCTGAGCCTGTGTCATGTGCAACAAACTGTCGGGGCTGTGCATCTAAGAATCAGTTTTTCCCAACACCCCTAATAGTTACTGAAGAAAGTGGAAGCATGTGCACTTATTTGTTTAAGCTTGGATACTGCGATCCAGTTTGCTTAATGATATCAAAAATGAAGAAGAAACATTCCTGAAATGGAACCAAAGCTGAACCATCCTAATATGTGTCTTTTACTCATTTTTATTATGTTCTGCTGTTTAGTGGAGATGGAGAAAGATCACCGTCTCCTGTACCCAGTGCTGTTTCCTTTAAGAGTGACTGGTCAATGCCAGAGCCTATCAGCTTTAAAGAGGAAACGACATCTAAGAAGAGGTATTAATTTTTCTTCCTCTTGGTTATTAAGAGTTTGGAGATGTGGAATGTTGGTATTTCAGTCCTAGTTCTGCAATTCCACTGTACTGTACAGTTTAATATCTGAATCCTAGTCTCATACAGGTACAGTGGTCCTTGAAAGTTTGTGAACCCTTTAGAATTTTCTATACTTATGCATAAATATGGACTGTTTGAAAGTTTACTCACTCAGCTTTTGTTCTGCTGTTTAGTGGAGATGAAGAAAGATCACCGTCTCCTGTACTCAGTGCTGTTTCCTTTAAGAGTGACTGGTCAATGCCAGAGCGTATCAACTTTAAAGAGGAAACGACATCTCAGACAAGGTACTAACTCTTCTCTCTCAGGAGATGTTGGTGTCTTAGTCTTGGTCTTGTAGTACCATTTTTTTTCTTATTTATTTTAGTTCTGGTCCTGAAGTTCCACTATCCAGTACAGTTTAGTAGTAAATGGAGTAACTACAAGTAGATGGCACCTGAGAAGCTAGATCAGGAGCCAGGTGGAAGGTCAGGATGAGTGGCCGGTGTTCCAGCTCGGTGCAGTTTATTACCTGTTTACAACCCCAAATCACCACCAACTGTAATGCAGGCTCTCGAGCTAGACCCCAAGTCACCCTGCATAGCCCCTGCCTAGGGTAATCAATTACGCTAAATTGGCCCGACCTGAGTGTATATATGACAGGTCTTCATATAACCTTGTGTGTGTCATTAAAATGGCCATTGATGCTGATAGCGGTGTTAAACAAATACAAACAAACAAACAAACTAGTGTAGCATGAGTTTTACTTGCAGTTTTATTGATCATGCACTGCTTGGTCATGTTCCTGGGATTGAGTGAGTGTTTCTGTAGTAAACAGCATCATTTTTAAATCACGTTTTTACTTTTCCATAGAAGCCATTTTGCTCTTTTCATTACTAAAAGTCTTTTTTATTAAAACAAAACAATAAAACACTATTTTCCAGACAGTCGCATAATGTAAACTCCTTGATATAAAAAAAAAAACTGTACTGAATTTATTTTGACAGCAAAGACCATGATGAACAAGAAGCACCTGTTACAGGTGACAAGTTACAAAAGAAGATTAAAGACTCTCTCGTCAACATCTTTGAAGTAAGATCTTCTCTACAATTTGATAAATTTCTTATTAACATTTAATAGTTGCTGTAGTTATTAACAATAACCAGCCCTCCTTCTAGATGGTGGGAGATGTAACAGACAGGGTTCACCCATTGTGTACTAGTATCAAATGTCAGAAAAAATGTATAAAAATTGTATGTGATTTTTGTTTGTTTCAAGAAAGAGCATTTCTGTACAGTGGGTACAACCAGGGGTTCCCCGGAATTGAAGCAGTATCTAGGGTTTGTCAGCATTGTGTTTTTCATTTTTTTCATTTGTTTCTTGGTGGTTAGTATTTCACAGAATTGGCCATTTGTGGACAGGGAATATTAGGAAGCCTGCATTTCCCTGGTTCGGCACTAGAGGGGTGCGGCGGCATGGAAGACGTGCAGGGATTAGGACTACAATCCCTAACATGCATGATATTACAGCGCCCAGCAGGCATGGTGCTGATGAGGGCTGACGAGCGATGCACCTTTGGTATTTGGTAGCGCTCTAACACGAGGTATTGAGGGAAAGACTGTAACTTTACTCCTTTGTGGAGGGGTAAAGGTAGGGCTCTGCCTGGGGTAATAGAAATTGTTAGGGTTAGCATTGCGATTTCGGTGCGACTGGCTCCTTACTCTCGCTACGCTTTAGCGTTCTACTCTCTTACATGACCTCGGCTCATTGCTATTTAATTCAGGCTGCATATTTTAAATTTTGTGTTTTAACAATAAAATTATAACCTAACATAAATATTGCTAGCACCATTATTAATTAATTAATTAATTAATTAATACACAGAACAGGTCGCATTCAAAATGTTGCATTCAAAAAAGAGGAACATTACGAAATGTTATTTTAATATTTTTTATTTATTTATTTATTTTTTTAATTCTGGGTGGCGATGAGTGTTTGAGGAAATTAAGGTTCACCATCAGTCAAGTTTTATATAATTACCAGAGACAGCTTGATTTTACAGTAAAATGTATTTAGTGAAATTGATTATACCATTGATTTGTACAACAGCCCATGGACCGCTAGCACCAAAACGGCTCCAAATCATCAATGATTCACCACCATATATGATAATGGATACCAGGCCATTTCAGTGATGTAGTGGTTACACTTTTCCAGGCTGCTCCATGGTCCTTTGCCCCATATCCACTATGAAGAGTTACATTTATAAAGCACTGTCTATATTAAGCGCTTTCTCTCTTACATTTTCACATAGGAACATGACTAGCCTGCAGCACCGCCTAACAGCACCTAATTAAAGCCCTGTTAGGAACTGCTGTAGGTAAACATGCAGATTGTGTGGCACTATACTCTAAGCTCGATGCTGCTGAATGACTGGCGGAGGGGGTGGGGGGGGGGGGGTGTGGAGTGGGGGTTATGGGTGACATGTCTGGGAACACCCACCACACCATAATTATGGTGTGCATGTCCAAAAAGTTAAATGTTTATCTTAACAGAACACATCAATTCCATCTGTAGTCCAAAAGACATTTGGCAAAGTTATTTGTAATCATTTCCTAAGCAGTGCAAGTCCACAGAAACGTCATTATTATTTGAGTTCACAGATCTTTGGGTTTGCCCCTGCTGATGGATGATTTCTGGAGTTGATTGTGGGAAACACAAACTCTAGTTGAAATGCACACAGTAAAAGTAAAACCTTTCAATATATTAGTGAAAACCTTTGCTGACAGAATTGGCTGTTAAAACAGAGAGCCACAGTCCACTTATAGGGAAATATTTTTGTGCTAGTCTGCTTTGCTTAGATGCTTTGTTTTCCAAGCATGAATCAGATAGAATGGGGTAATGGGCTTTACTGAGCATTGTGTTTACAATCTGTGTTTCCCAGTTCTTTTTACTGGTACAGCCTATTAATTGGTAACATAGATAATAAAAACATCTGTTGGACTGCCAGAAATGTATCAGAATTGTCTGTGAATTTATCTTCAGCAGAATTCCACAACAACAATTGAAGCTAGGTACTTTTCACTCATTAATTGTTATTAAAGTGGCTTCTGCAGCCTTTGTTTCCTGTGCTGTGAGTGATCTGTGCTCAGGGATAGGTGTAGACTTGTAGCTAACCTTGACAGAGAAGGTTGAAGTTTTAGAGGTGTGCATCCAGACTTTAGAGAGATTACAGAGACTGTGTCTATTTCTCGCATAATTCAAAAGAATAATCAGCATAACATAAACAAACATTGTTTAAATAACCTCATTAGCATAAAAACATAGATAGCTCACATAAATAAATTTTAAACTAAAACTAGGATTACTTACAATTAAATTACTTACTTAATTACAACTAAAGTAGTTATTGTAAAGGAAATGGATGAATACTTAAATGAAGCCTCCCTCCTGGATACAGTCATGTATAAAAAACCCGTTCTAATGGTCATGGGGGAGGAGTAGCCACGATTTCTGACAACGATTTAGGTGGTACTGCTCATTTAAAATACTGATTCATGATGTGACTGATCCATCATTAAGGAAGTCAAAACCACACTCTTTTCAGCTTATCACCATTTGCCACCCTCCAGGTCCTTATTCAGAATTTGGAATTCAGGAATTTGCTAACTGTTTTCCAGCTTAGTACTTTCCACAGATCACTCAGAATGTGATGAGACCGACCCACCGCTGTAATCATCTAACATAATATCAAGTTCTAATATTAACATTTGGTATCGATATAGATAACCTTGTTGTTTTCCCACAAAGTGATCTGAGCTCTGATCACCATCTCTTAGTTACATCTGATACTCCAGCTGAGTTTATTAATAACCTACCAGACTTAACCTTTAGTACACCTACGGAGCCCAATCATCTGGAGTGTGTAACCAACCAATTAGAATGTGTGTTTTTGTTGGGTTGTCAGTGGGTTCCACCAGGTGACCCTCCATGCTTGTAAAGTATGGTGAAGGCAGGGTGTCCATCACATTAACATTGTATGAGCCACAAATGGATTGTCCTGGGGTGTACTGGGTAAGTGAGCATTGGTTGGAGGTGCAGGTGCAGAGTAGGGCTGCTCAGGCCTACTTCCACATCCCCTGACACCTGTGGAGGAGGAGTTGTACAGAGAGGATAGTAAGCTTAGTCTCCTGCTCCAGGAGGCTGGTAACCCAAGGAGGCCTGGAATGGGGACAAACCGGTGGCCAAGCTGCTGAGGGAGTTGTGGGCATCAGTGTTCGTTTTGACAGCAAATTTTTACTTAGTTTTAGTTATAGTCTTTTGACTAAAATGTAATTTAGTTTTAGTCTGGTTTCCGTCGACCAACTATAAGATTATAGTCGACTAAATCTACAGTATCTTTAGTTGGCTAAAATTTGAAATGTAAACATTGCAATACGTAAATGCTTTTTTAACTTTTCCCTTTTAAAATGAAACATCTACATGCATGCATCCATAATAACAGTATATATTAAAGTGTTATTACTCAAAACTTCCACCACAGATCTTCTTCACACTCGGTGAGGACATTCAGCAGATATTCTAGAGTAGAATCACGTAGGAATGAATGATGTATTATAAGATCTAATTAAGATATAAGCTCAGGTCTGTATGCATGCATTATAATAACTGTACACAGTAAAGTGGCCACCAAAACTCATCATTTCCATCACAGATCTGCTTCAAACTCGATGTAGACACTCATGAGATATTGTACAATAGAATCAGGTTAGACGAAATGATATATTATGAACTTTGTTAAACATATAAGATCGGAAGTTTGGATATGCATGGTCTGTGTGCATTTATTCTTAATTACAGTATAAAACAGAATAATGTTACCGAATACTCCTTAAAGAAAGTACAAACACTTTTTAGACAAAGTTAAAATGTATCCACATCACGAATTGCAAACATACTTTAATCCCTACTTTATTTGCATTTAGGTGCCGGTAGCTTGACCGCAGTTTCAGGACGACATGCCTGCAGATGTGGTTTGAACTTTGCTGTATTTTTACCGGACATGGTCGCCCACGCGGTTTATAAAGACTCTTGTTTTCCTCATTATCAAATGAGAAATGTGTCCATATATCGACCCTCCTCTTTCTCCCAGGTGTTGACATTGTGGAGCTAGTACGGGCTCTTGCCCGGGGTCAGATCAAACGTCTGCGTCTTACCGCATTACTGATTGGATCGCTACCCAACTCATCCCGCCTTCCCACATATACTCAAGTTATGATTGGATCCTTTCCTAACTTCTCAGATCTGATTGGATGTCGTCTCCGCCAAACATTTTTATTTGTTGACAAAAGCTTCAATTCATCTTGTCCTAGTTTTTGTCGTTTTTTTATTAATTTTAGTTTGGTCATCGCCTCGTTTTCGTTAGAAAAAAAAAGGGTTGTAGATGGAAGCTATGACAAATCATTCGTCAACAAAATGAACACTGGTGGGCATACTCGAGCTGGGTGTGAGCTCCAGGGGGAGGGTTGTTTGCAGTCACAAAGCGACACATTCCTTGGTGTCAGCATCCACAGAGGGCCATTACATGTGGCTCTTCAGTAGTGACCTTCAGTGTCTGCAGTTATGCTGGACTTAAGATGCCAAGAGACTCACTTATATTTCCTGTTTTATTCTATTACATATTTTATGTATTATCTTCTGTTTTATTATATTCTCCATCATATTGTATTCTGTTTTCATTTAGTGTGTTCTATATTTAATTTCATTATATTTATTTTATGCTTGCTCAACTGGGGCTGTGGACGTAGATATTTTTTAAGCTGCTTTAAGATGGTATTCGGTTAGAAAATGCTCAATAGAAATAAATCTGACTTTTCAGTTTTAAAAACAGAAATTTCAGTTGTATTGAGCAGTAATTTTATTGTTTATTATATAACTTATTTTACCTGCTTTTTTTCTCTTTAGGATATTGAGAAGAAAATCATTTTGTTTGTAAAGCATGAGCTTTGCCTTTTTAAGAAACTTCTGACAAAAAGTAACATGAACTATTATGGAGACATGAAGGAGGAGATGTTGAGTTTGAGAGAAGCTGTTCTTGATATGACCATGTACTATTTGAAGACCATGGAACATGAGGACCTCGCTGATGCTCTACAGGGTAAGTAAACAACAGATAGTAAGAGGTTAATAAGTTTCATACAAGTATGTATGAGCCATTCCACTGAATGGGTGTCTTTTTCATCCCAAGGACATAAATAGACATATATAGATAATTAATATAATTAACTGTAACAAACATTTCATTATTAAGCGAGGTCTCCTGCACAGTGATGAAATTGAACATTTAAGGTATATAATTTATAACATTAATAAAAACTACCTAGAGCACTGAAAAATAGCATTTGATAGCTGTCCCTTTACAATTAAATATAATAATTAAAATCCCTCATGTTTTGCATTATGTCTCTCCATATCACATCTGTGCCTTAAATATTGTTTTCATAAGAGATCCATAATATGATACATTTTTTAGACATGTCTCCAGGTTTTCACTCAGTCCTGTTACCCTAACATATTCCTACTTCTGTAAATTATGGAACATCCCACAAGTCACATGATCAATAGGAAGCTGTATCATCTGGATCTTCTGAAGATCATGGGAAGATCAAAAATAAATTCTGTCTTATTTTTCCCTGTATATTTGAGGATATTGTAACTATGACTGAGAAGGTCAAACTCAACTTACTATCATATTACCGCAATTTTTTGTTGTTATCTGGTTATGGTAAAACATACATATTTTTGGTAAATAATTAGAATGTGCGCAGTGTCCTAATGCTATTAGTATGGATGCCATGTGGTTACATTTTATGTATTTGTTAATTCTGTGCTGAAAGTCAAGTCAAGTCATGTCAGATTTATTTATATAGCGCTTTTTACAATGGAGCATTGTCTCAAAGCAACTTTACAAGTTTAGATTATCTCCTAATAACTACGTCCAATCCCAAATTGAGCAAGCCTAGGGCGACAGTGGCAAGGAAAAACTCCCTAGTTCTAGGAAGAAAACCTTGGGAGGACCAAGACTCAAAAAGGGACCCCCAACCTCCTTGGGCGGCGTAGATGATAAATCTAAGAGCGAAACTACAGTCATGGAGTCAAAGTTCGAATTAAAATGTGAAGTATGCACATCGACATTAAGTGGCCCGGGTATGAAGATAAATCTAAGAGCGAAACTAAAGTCATGGAGTCATGGTCGAATAAAATGTGAATTAATGCACAGTGGAGCTCCATCAGATAACATCATTTGTGGGGCCGGAACTGCCGGAACACAGCTCGGAGAGAAAACAGAAAATGTAATTAGTTTATTGATTAAGAGCACAGTGTTTATTAACAATCACTGATGCCATGTCAATCACTGATGCCAAGTGTAGCATGAGACCCCGGCAGCATTAGCTATAGCAGCATAGCTAGAAAGCTAGAAAGAGAGAGAACTGGTAGGAAACACAGCCAAGGAGGGATCACATGAGACATTGGCAACCCCACGAGCGGCAGAAGACAGCAACCCAACGTCTCTGATCACCATAAGACTCCTTTGACTATGAACCCCCAGCTCTGCCCTTATTCTAAGGCAAGGATGCATGAGTCAAGATCACGAGGACCCAAGCCTAGTTCAAGCCAGACCGCCCACCCGACACTCCCGGCTAGCGGACAAGGCAGGCAGGTCAGACATGACTCCCAGAACTCCGGCCCTCAGCAACCCAAGCCATGCAACCTGGTCTAAATCTAGTCAAAAGCCTGCGTAAATAAGTATGTCCTTTAGCCTAGACTTTAAAACTTTGGAGGGTGTCTGAATCTCGAACGATAGTGGGAAGTTTATTCCATAGTTGGGGGGCCATGTATGAGAAAGCCTTTTTCCCCCTGCTGTGACTTTTTTAATTCAGGAACTAAAAGAAGTCCTGCACCCTGCGAACGAAGTAGACGAGTTGGATTGTAAAACTCTAAGAGGTCACTCAGATAATGTGGGGCCATGCCATGTAGAGCTTTATAAGTTTATAAGAAGTATTTTGTAATCAATGCGGAATTTGACTGGTAACCAGTGCAATGATGATAGAACAGGAGTGATTATGATCAAATTTTCTAGTTCGAGTTAGCACTCGGGCAGCTGCATTCTGAACTAACTGAAGTTTATTTAATAGATTTACTAGAGCATCCCAGTAGTAAAGGCCGTTACAGTAATCCAACCTTGAGGTTTATAAACGCATGAACAAGTTTTTCTGCATCATAAAAAGAGAGGATATTTCTAAGTTTAGCGATATTACGTAATTGAAAGAAGCAATTCGAGTGATGCTGCTAATGTGCGCATTAAAGGAGAGATCTGAATCAAATGTGACACCTAAGTTTTTTACAGGACGGACGGGGCAATACTGAACAGCCATCTAGATTTAGGATAGATGTAGCTAACCTGTCTCTCTCACAGCCTTTGGTCCCACTAATAGAAACCTCAGTTTTATCAGTATTATCAGAGTTAAGTGAGAGGAAAATTAAATAACATCCAATCTTTTATTTCCTTTACACATTCCCTCGATTTTGTTGATTGTAAGGCTGTCATTAGGTTTGGCTGATATGTAACAGCTGTGTATCAAATCTGCATAGCAGTGTGAAACTAATGCCATGTTTACGAATAACTGAGCCTAGTGGCAGCATGTACAGAGAGAATAAAAGCGGGCCAAGTACTGACCCCTGAGGCACGCCATACTTCACTTTTGAGAGCTTAGATCTTAGATTATTTATATGAACAAACTGGTACCGGTCCGGTCAGTTAAGTAGGATTTAAACACCAAGAAGTGCTGATCCCTTAATACCTACAGTATTTTCTAGTCTGTTTAGTAAAACATCATGATCTATAGTGTCACAATGCTGCACTTAAATCTAACAGAACAAGAAAGAAACACATCCCTTATCTGAGGACATTAACAAGTCATTAAGTACCCTAAGTAATGCTGTTTCAGTACTAATGATGGGGCCTGAAACCAGACTGAAATGTTTCATAAATTTCATTCCTTTGGAGGTGACTACAGAGCTGCTGATAGATGGCTTTTTTTTCTAAGATTTTGGACAGAAACGGTAGATTTGAAAATTGGTCTATAATTATATATCACACAAGGGGTCAAGATTGGCTCTTTTAATCAGTGGTTTGATAATGGCAGACTTAAAGGATTTGGGCACATAACCTAAGGTAGGGATGAATAAAATAACTAACACTAGCTCTATAACACTAGGTAATACTTGTTGAGTAGACGTGTAGGAATTGGATCTAACAAACATGTTGATGACTTAGACGAGCTTGATCAGTGCGGATAGTTCAGTATTAGTAATCGGGGTAAAAGATTCTAATCTTGATTTACGGCTAATTGAACAGATGTCTTCACTAGTGCTGCAATCTGGAAGGTTGTCTGACAGTTTGGTGATGTGATGAGCATTGAGTTTTTTATATGCCTAATGTTTTCTATCTTATCATTAAAGAAAGTCATGAAATCATTAGTGTTAATATTACACAGAATGGGAGAGTCACTTTCTGTGGGGTTTTTTGTTAATTTGGAGACTGTATTAAAGAGAAATCTTGGATTATTCTTATTTTTCTCTATGATTGAAGAGAAGTATGCAGCTTTAGCTTTAGTGAGGGCATGCTTATACTCTGCCATGCTGTCACTCCAAGCAATCTTAAACACCTCCAATTTACTGTCTCCACTTGCGCTCTAAATGCTGTGTTCTTTGCTTTAAGGTACGGGTGTGGTCATTATACCATGGTGCTAGCCTTTTTTCCCTAACACGTTTGACCCTAGCAGGGGCAGTCGTGTCCAGGGTTGAGCGAAGCACACATTCTAATTGAAACTCCAATATTCATTAAGAATAGTTAAATATGTTGTTAGATTTAGTGTTGAAAAACTTTAGAAAATGAAGCAAATGAAAATCAAGCAAATGACACCCATTCAGTGGAATGACTCATTAACAGTTACTAATGTACAGTGTTATGATGCAAGACATTCACTTTCTTTGTGTATTATGGTTGTTTATACAGATAAACTGATTGGGTTTCAACAGTGCAAACTAAAAAAAAATCTGAGAGAAAAATATAATCAGGTATGGGAAGGAATTGCACAGCAGGGAGAGTCCAGCATTCTGAAAAATGTCTTCACTGCTCTGTACATCACTGAAGGTGGAGTTGGAAAGGTTAACCAGGAAAATGAGACGAGACAAATTGAAAATAAAAAAAACAATGTACACAATCAAATGCAGGAAGACAAACAAATCGATTGCAGGAGCATGTTCTCATCACCTGAACAAGACAAACACATCAGGACGGTGCTGACACAGGGCGTGGCTGGCATTGGAAAATCCTTCTGTGTGCAGAAGTTTGTGCTCGACTGGGCTGAAGGCAAAGAGTATCAGGACATCAAGTTCATATTCCCACTGCCTTTCAGAGAGCTGAACCTGAAAATCACAGACTGCAGTCTGAAGGACATCATCTATGAGTTTTTTCCAGAAACAAAAGGACTGAGACTCAAAGACAGGCATAAAGTCTTGTTCATCTTTGATGGTCTGGATGAATGTCGACTTCCTCTGTCATTTCAGGACAATCAGATCTGGACAGATGTATCAAAGAAAACCACACTGGACACTATAATAACCAACCTGATCAGAGGAGATCTGCTTCCCTCTGCTCTGCTCTGGATAACCACTCGACCTGCAGCAGCTGCCAGGATCCCTGCAGAGTACGTGCACCGGGTGACTGAGATACGAGGATTCAATGATGAACAAAAAGAGGAATACTTCAGAAAGAGAATCAGTGATCAGAGTCTGGCTGACAAAATCATCGGTCATGTTAAAGCATCACGGAGCCTCTTCATCATGTGCCATATTCCAGTCTTCTGTTGGATTTCAGCCACTGTGCTTCAGGATCTTTTGGGGAAAACGGAAGATAACGATACACCAAAGACACTGACAGACATGTACACCTACTTTCTGATCTTTCAGACCGTACAGGAGTACAAGAAATACATAGGGAAGAGTGTCATGGATATACCATGGAATAAAGATGCCATTCTGTCCCTGGGAAAGCTGGCATTCCATCACTTGGAAAAGAACAACCTGGTTTTCTATTCAGGAGATCTAGTAGCCTGTGGCATTGAACCCAAGAACATATCCATGTACTCTGGAGTTTGCACTCAGCAGACTGGCAGGTTTTCCGATACGGTTTTCAGCTTTGTGCATCTGAGCATTCAGGAGTTCATTGCTGCTTTATTTGGATACATTTCTCTCAGAAACAACAATCACAATGTATTTGACCCAAAGCCACCACCAGAGCAAAGCTCTGAAACAAGAATGTTTGATCTGCTGAAGACTGCAGTGGACAAAGCTTTGGAAAGCAAGAATGGACACCTTGATCTGTTTCTCCGTTTCCTTCTGGGTCTCACAGTGGAGAAGAATCAGAAACTCATACAAGGTCTGTTTAAGCAAAGTGGATGCAGCTCTGACTTCCAGAAGGACATTGTTAAGTACATCAAAGACAAGTTTGGACAAAACCCAGATCCAGAGAGATCAATCAACCTGTTCTACTGTCTGAATGAGTTAAATGATGATTCATTAGTGAAGGAGATCCAAACCCACGTGAGCTCAGGGACTCTATCTGAACATAAACTCACCCCTGCACTGTGGTCAGCTCTGGTCTATGTGCTGCTGACATCAGAGGAAGATCTGAAAGAGTTTGACCTTCAGAGGTTTATAAGATCTGATGAATGCTTTAAAAGACTGCTGCCAGTGGCCAAGGAAGCAATAACAGTTCTGTAAGTAAACCTCCTGATGTTTTCCTCCTCCTCCTCGTTTTTTTAAATGTACTGAGTCTGCAAGTATAAACTGACTTCAGCCAAACTTGATTAACAGACAGGAAATCTGTAGCTAAACACTTAGGAAGCATTGGGCAGGGCCGGTAATATGTACAACAATATGTACACGGTAATATGTACAACAGTTCAGCAGTAAGATTCTAACATTGTGCAGTAAGTACATAGTAAGCATGTTTTATTTGTGAGGCATATATCCAGGCCCTGCCCAGAACATTTGTAACACTTAACATTTACTTTTAAGTCTTTCAGTAGAAATGATACAAGTTATTTCTGAAATCTACAATTTGCAAAACTTGTGTAACATAGTCCCTCATAGTAACACCACCCAGCAGTATGTAAAACCAAATCTAAGATATCATGTTGGATCTGTTGGTAAACATTCTGTGTAACTGGATAATAACATAAGGGAAATAAACAATCAGACTTTTACTGTATGACAATATTTACATATGATTGTCTTAAAGTGATGTTTATTTAAAAAAACGGACAATGTGAAATAGTCCATATCTAAGTTAGGTATAATGGACTAATTTACATATTTTACATGAAAAATAAGAAACAGTCAGTCTTTAGAAGTGATAAAGAAACAAACGTGTGCACCATGCTACATCTGTCCCAAATAAGATCCCTGCCGTGCAGTTTAAGGCACTTAGAGTTATACTAGTCCAGATGTGATCAAATAAATATCACACTATGGATAAATTGCTTAAATAGAGACTAGTCTAGTTTTTTATATTTTATAAGTTTGAAGGTCTGAATCAGGCCCACTGTTTGACTGACTGAATTATTTGGACACACTAAACAGAATATGATTAGACCTTATTTAAAGGAATGTTTTCAGCTTCCATTTTCATATCCAGGAGACATATCATCTGCCTCTGTAATCCAGTGGAAGGTACAACTGTTTATCATCAACCTAACAGTGATATGAGACGCGTGTGAACTTTGCTCCCCAATTGTGATCTCACAATCAGAATCACTATAATAGCTGAATATGACTTGAATATTACTTTGTAACATACGATTGTGGATCATGGTACAAACAAAGGGGATTTCTGAGAACCTCAGAAAGATGGTTGATGCTCATCGGGCTGGAAAAGGTTATAAAACCATCTCTAAAGAGTTTTTACTCCACCAATCCACAGTCAGACAGACTGTGTACAAATGATAAAACCCAGGAGTGTGTGAGAAACAAACATCACTCCAAGAGCAAGGTGTGTGATAGGCGAGGTCACAAAGAAACCCAGAGTAACTTCAAAGCAACTAAAGGTCTCTCTCATATCGGATAATATGAATGTTCAGGAGTCACCATCAGAAGAAGTCCCAACAACAACAGAAAAAAGCCGCTGCTCTCCAAAAAGATCTGCAGTTTGATAAAGATCACATAGAGCCAAAAGGTTTTTGGAAAAATGTATGTAAAATAAATAGAGATTTTGTTTAAATGAGAAGCTTTATGTCTGGAGAAAGTAAAACACTGCATTCCAGCATATAAACCTTATCCCATCTGTGTTTAGATGTTACTGTTAGGATCATGGTTTGGGCCCGTTTTGCTGCATCTGGCCAGGACGGCTCGCCATCACTGATAGAACAATGAATTCTGAATTATATCAGCTCATTCTAAAGGAAAATATCAGGCCATCTGTCCATGAACTGAATCTCAAGACAACATGGATCATGCAGCCTGAGAATGACCCTAAGCACAAGTCATTCTACCAAGATCAGTTAAATAAGAATAAAGATAAGGTTTTGGAACAACCCAAGTCAAAGTCCGGACCTTAATTCAATAGAACTTTAGGGGGTTTATATTGTCACACCAGATACTGAAAACAATGGTTCACATACTTTTACCACTCACAGATATGTAATATTCGAACATTTTCCTCAACAAATAAATAGCCAAGTATAATATGTTTATCTCGTTTGTGTAATTGGTTTCTCTTTTTGTACTTCTAGGACTGATGTGAAAATCTGATGATGTTTTAGATCAGAGCAGATGATGTATTGAGATTTGGAGAGAGTGTAGGTAGAGGTAAACCAAATGGTTTTACATGATTATGTGACTCTAATGGTGCAACATAATGCTTATGGTTACCAACCTATTACAAATTTAAATATCCAACATGCTTCTCAAGTTCATTATAATAATTATAATGAATATATAAATGAATCTGACTTGACTTGAAAATTATGTTTGATAAGTATCTCATGATTAATTCCATAAAATATCTGTACATGTTGTATTTTCAGACTCAGTGACTGTAATCTGACAGAGAGAAGCTGTTCAGGTTTACTCACAGTTCTCAGATCAGAATCATCCAAACTGACTGATTTAGATCTGAGCCGCAACAATCTGCAGGATTCAGGAGTGAAACTGATTTCTGAAGGTCTGAAGAATTCAAACTGTAAACTGGAGAAACTCAGGTAAGTTCATCTTTCATCCCAGTGGTGTAGTGGTGTTAGAATCAGATGTAGAAGATACATGCAGGGCTTCACATTACCACATGGATATGATGCAGGGCTGATGAGGTTTAGGACTAACTGTTATGTTCTGACCTTTAAATCTGTGGAATAACACAAACAAAAGAAAAACATTCACACTGATGCTAAGAAGGTTTAGTTAGCATTAGCAAAGTGAAGTTGGTTTGTGTTAGTGCTATTTAGCTATAGAGCTATTTGGTGATCATTATTTCTCCATTCCAGATTATCAGAGTGTATGATCACTGAGGGAGGATATGTAGCTCTGGCTGAAGCTCTGAGATCAAACTCATCCTCATCACAGCTGATGGAGCTGGATCTCAGAGGGAACCATCCTGGAGAATCAGGAGTGAAGCTGCTCACCGATCTACTGCAGGATCCAAACAATAAACTGCAGAAACTCAGGTGAAATGTCTTGAAATAACAAATAATTCATCTGAAGAAATAAATGTTTTATAAGAGAAATTAACAGCACACAAATTTGCTGTTGCACAGTTTGTAATGACTTATATGTTGCTGAGTGTAAGAAATATAATCATATTCTTCTTTCTGTCTTTAGGTTGCTGAAGAGTGATGAAGCAGAAGCAGCTTTTCATCATTTAACTCAAGTTCTAAATACAAACCCATTACTCTTAGCAGAACTGGATCTGAGTGAGAAGATACAAGGAAATGTAAGATTAAATCAGCTTTCTGCTTTCCTGCAGGATCCACACTGCAGAGCTAAAACACTCAGGTGAGGAGATTATTGTAATGATATTTATTTATTAGTTATAATTCACCATCAGAGACTCCATGGATATAACATCTGTTGTCCATTTTTGTTTTGAGCTAATAAATGTCTTTAAATGGGGAAAGCTTTTGGATTTAGCTACGTTCTGGATCAGCCTGTTTTCCTGACTGAGCTGGAACCTGAGTGAAAACAGCCTCAGATTCAGGGTCCAGCATTTTATCTGTTAGGCCTGACGGATCCCCGCTGGTCACCTGCAGAGACTCTACTCAGGTAAGGTGTGGTGTGTGTGTGATGTGTGTGGTGTGTGTGTGTGCGTGTGTGTGTGTGTGTTGGTGTGGTGTGTGTGTGGTTGGTGTGTTGGGTTCTGTGTGTGTGTGTGGTTTGTGTGTGTGTGTGAGTGTGAGTGTGTTGTGTGTGTGTGTGTGTGTGTGTTGTGTTGTTGTGTTTGCTTGTGTTTTTTTGTTTTTTTTTTTGTGTTTTGTTTGTGTGTGTCTTTGTTTGTTTATGTGGGTGTTGTATGTGGTGTGTGTGGTGTTGTTTTTTGTGTGTTGTGTTTTTTGTTTTTGTTGTTGATTTTGGTTGTTGTGGTGATGTGTGTTTTTTTTGTGTTGTCTCTTGTTTGTCGTGTGTGGTGGGGTGGTGTGTGGTGGTGTGGGTGTGTAATTTAGTGGAGAGAGAGAGAGAGAGTAACTTCAACTCTTCTAATATGTTTGATTGCATCCACAACTATCATGTACATAAAATCTAACAGCATCCGTCACACACACACCCCCCACACACACACACATCACACACACACACACTCACAACACCCACCATAATTTCTTTTTATGAATGAACGCTTTCAGCCTGTCGTTCTCAAAAGTTGTTCCTGGTAAATCTGCTTCCAATCCCATGATTATGAAAGTGGACATCAAGGAGCAGCAACAGCTCAACCATGAAGATACACAACTTCTCAGAAGAACTGGACCACACCATCAGAAGCTGCTGTTCATCAGGAGCTCCATGGATCAGATTTCCCTGACCTAGAACCATCAGCCAGGCTCTGGAGCTGCTACACACACTTCCCAATCTTTCAGTCTGATGGAGAATGTGGGATTTGCAGATGGCAGGATGATGCAGCTCTCTGCTACCAGAGTGTGAAAGTCTGGAGGAGGAAGAATAACAGAATAAATATCTGGTTCTGTAATGGATGGTTTGAGCTGCACCACTTGGTTCCAAGGAAGGACAGATGAACATCACAAAGTGATGATCTAGCTCAGTACAAAACATGGCTCCATAAAAAGGGTTTGATTTTGGAGCCATGTGGAAGAGCTGGACTGTGCTGAGTCCTGACCTGAACCCCATCCAAAACTTTTAGGATGGACTGAAAATAGGAGCCAGAACTCACCAGCATCATCAGTCCAACAAGGACCTCCCTCACTAACTCTCTTATGTATACAGTGGTGCTTGAAAGTTTGTGAACCCTTTTCCACACATGTCCTAAAAATAGATAAGGTGGATCAGTCCTGCACATCATCTTAGAGGAATTGTAGCCCATTCCTCCGTACAGAACAGCTTAATTTCTGGGATGTTGGTGGGTTTCCTCATATAAGCTGATAACTTCAGGTCCTTCCACAACATTCCTAGTGAATTAAGGTTCGGACTTTGACTTGGGCTGTTCCTAAACCATTATTCTTCTTTCCCCGTTCTCACACCTGACTGATCATCCCATTGATTGAAACACCTGACTCTAATTTCAACTTCAGATCAACTGCTAATCCTAGAGGTTCACATACTTTTACCACTCACAGATATTTAATATTAGATCATTTTCCTCAATAAATACATGACCAAGTATAATATTTTAAGCTCATGTGTTTCATCGGTTTTCAGTTACTTTTATGACTTTTGTTTAATTGATGATTATTTAGCTCAGATTTATGCAAAATTAGAAAAAAATATAAATCATGTCCTAAAATGCAGAGCAGAGCTGAAGCAGGAGAGGTCTTATAGCAGTAACTCCTTATTAATGCAGCATAAGTGTGGGCATTTTATCCCGTAGTGGATAATTCATTAGTTATTTAAACACATTGTTGGTTTTCTTTATCTTCTGACCACTTGCTGTTTTAAAGAACATAAACTTTCCATCATATTGTTTATGATTCCTAACCATGTTCTCCAGATTATCAGAGTGTAAGATCACCGAGGGAGGATATGTAGCTCTGGCTGAAGCTCTGGGATCAAACTCATCCTCATCACAGCTGATGGAGCTGGATCTCAGAGGGAATGATCCTGGAGAATCAGGAGTGAAGAAGCTGACTGATTCACTACCAAAGTGTAACCTCAGGTACAGATTCCTCTACACCAGCAGACACAGTTATTCTATACACAGCTGGGGCCAGATGTTTTACACAAACAGAGACTAAACTGAAACTCACATTTTTGACATTGTAAGAACAGAAGCATTTCCTGTGTTAGTGTTTGTGCTTCATTTACACCAGGTCATTCCAAAGCAACAGCTCAGAGACAGGGTTATTTCAGGGTTATTTACCATATCAGGGTTTCATTACATCCTCAATCAAAAACCTCCAGAAATCATTACATCACATCTGGAACTCCAGAGAGTTCAAGACAGTCAGAAAATCTAATCTAATTAATTATTTTTATTTTTATTTTTTTTAGACAAAATGACTACATATAAGATACAAAATAAAAACCGGCTTCATGGCCCCTGATTAATTTCCCTGAACTTAGGGTGGGCAATCTGACAAACATCTCATATCAGGATTATTTTAGGCTGCACCATGAACCATAATATTGTTTTAGCATCATGTTATAGGTGTCCACTAATAATAATAATAATAATAATAATAATAATAATAATAATAATAATAATTTATGATATGGTTGTCTTTGAAATGTTTTACAAACAACTGCTTTGTAAAATCCAAACAAGTTCCTTATAACTAATGATTATTTCTCAGTGTCCGGCTTCTGTGTTACTGCGTTGCCAAGTCCCACCATTCTGGGATATTATTGTTTGGATCCTGTGTGTCAGGATAAACATAAGTAGGATCAGTGAATAGAGTCACATCAGTTTGTTAAAACACCTTGGGTTGCCATGTCAGTGTTTTCTGCTCAGTTACTAAAATGTATTTAGTCTGATAGTTCTCATGATTCCTCTGTAAGGCAGATCATGGAGACCTTTTACTTACAGTGGTGTGAAAGTGTTTGCCTCCTTCCTGATGCCCAGTTATTTTGCATGTTTGTCACATTAGCCGATTACAGGAAGACTTCGATCGTTGGTCATTGTTACCTCTGTCCCTTGCAGCCAGGATAAACTCTGTTATAAAGCACTCCCTCCCTAAATTCTTGTATTTTTTCCAGTCTTTGCCCATCTTCCTCCCTCAGTAGTTTTTCCGAAAAATCGACAGTCTCATTCTGGAATTTATCTGGAACAAGAAGACTCCTAGAATTGTGAAAAATATTTAACAAAAACCTAAGTCCCTAGGAGGTCTAGCTCTCCCTAACTCCATGTTTTATTACTGGCCAGTAATATTAGAACAATACAGTATTGGATACAGCTGGAGAAATCATGCAGTCACCCGGCTTGGATAACTTTAGAAGTAACCTCCTGTAGACCTAACTGAATTACAACAATTCTGCAGAGATGAAACTCCTCCACAACGCTGTAAAAGACTCATTGCAAGTTATGGCTAACACTTGGTAGCAGTTGTTGTTGCTAAGGGTGGTCCAACCAGTTATTAGGTTTAGGGGGCAATCACTTTTTCACACAGGGCCATGTAGGTTTGGATTTTTTCATTTAAACACTGCACTTTGTGTTTACTTGTGTTATCTTTGACTAATATTTAAATTGGTCTGATCTTCTGAAACACTTAAGTGTGACAAACATGCAAAAAATATGAAATCAGGAAGGGGGCAAACACTTTTTCACACCACTGTATTTACTATCTAAATCACCATATTGTCCATCTCTACCTGGAAGCTACAATAAGATCAAACCATTTAAATAAATATAATTTCTTTGCAGTTTGTGTAAAAGCCCTGCAGCACAGGAAGCGTGTGAATGGCTGAATTCAGTTGTTCATACAAACCCGTTACTCCTGAAAGAGCTGGATCTGAGCCATAATCCAGTAGGAGATCCAGGAGTGGAGAAGCTCTGTGCTCTACTGCAGGATTCACACTGCACACTCACTACAGTTAGGTAAGTACTCTACTGTATCTGCCTCTTTGTTAGTAGATTAGAAATGGCTGTGTCATTCCGTTACTAACCCTTTTATAGTGACAGATTCACAGGTTT
Organism: Ancistrus triradiatus; assembly: GCA_025084515.1. NCBI lineage: Eukaryota > Metazoa > Chordata > Actinopteri > Siluriformes > Loricariidae > Ancistrus > Ancistrus triradiatus. The sequence continues at coordinate 384 of JAJAGP010006396.1, read as the reverse complement.
TATTATCATTATACTAATTTTTTAATAACAGATTCAAATGGATGAATTTAGTTTTGATGGATCCAATTGTTTCGAGTGTTTTAAACCGTATGTGATTTCATCAAAGCTTTATCAAAGGGTTAAATCAAGTCAAGTCAGATCTATTTATATTGCACTTTTTACAATGGAGCATTGTCTCAAAGCAGCTTTACAAGTTTAGATTATCTCCTAATAACTATGTCCAATCCCAAATTGAGCAAGCCTAGGGCGACAGTGGCAAGGAAAAACTCCCTAGTTCTAGGAAGAAACCTTGGGAGGACCAAGACTCAAAAAGGGACCCAACCTCCTTGGGCGGCGTAGATGATAAATCTAAGAGCGAACTAAAGTCATGGAGTCAAAGTTCGA
>JAJAGP010006395.1:0-22071 GCA_025084515.1 Ancistrus triradiatus | reverse complement strand
CTGAGCTCCTCAGAAATCTCCTTTGTTCGGGCCATGATACACTTCCACAAACGTGTTGTGAAGAGCAGACGTTGATAGATCCCTGTTCTTTAAATAAAACGGGGTGCCCACTCACACCTGATTGGCATCCCATTGATTGAAAACACCTGACTCTAATTTCACCTTTAAAGTAACTGCTAATCCTAGAAGCTCACATACTTTTGCCACTCACTAATATGTAATATTGGATCATTTTTCTCAATAAATAAATGACCAAGTATAATATTTTTGTCTCATATGTTTAACTGGGTTCTCTTTATCTACTTTTAGAACTTGTGTGAAAATCTGATGTTGTTTTAGATCATATTCATGCAGAAATATAGAAAAATCTAGAACAGCAATAGCTGGTGCATTATGGAATCCCAAAATGGACTGGTGCCCTTTTCATTCTGGATTAGGACCCAGCCTAACCAGCCTAAACGAGAAACATAAGCTGTAACCAAAAGCTGCAAAAATTCCAGGAGCACTGTAGGTGATATGTCCTTGGAAAGCAATGTTGGCTAAGTTGATGAAGTTGGATTTTCCTGCTCCAACCACCAGAATCCTGACCTGCTGAATATTGGTTTCCTCTTGGAATCGTCTTTAGTGGCAAATCCAATGATGGTTCGGTCCTTTCGTGCTAATATTGTAATCATTTACATATAAGATCATTACATTCACACAAATAAAGATTCATTCAATTCCAGCACTCCTTCTTGGTGAGTTATTTTTTATCAGTGACTGTATCTGAGCCTTATACAGATACAAAGGCAGTTGACTTGGCTTATTTGCAGTAGAATGTGGTGAATACATTTATTTCTTCAATATACATATTCAGTTTAAGGATCAATCTGAGCATGTGCCCAAGAATAAATCCCGAGGTCCTGATCCTAAGGTCAAAATCAACCCTGGACATAAAAACCAAAGCTTCTCTATCACTCCTGAACAGGAAGGTCATTAATTAGATGAATAACGTCCAACGTCTAAGTATGTCTGGTTATTATAAATCATCAAACAGGGGTGCTTGAAAGTTTGGAACAAAACCTTTTACGTGATTATGAAATCTGAACACAGGCACATGCTGGATGTGGTAGCAAGTCTGTAATGTATGATACTTCCCACTTGAATTTTACTTTCACTTTAAGCTTCAGTTTCTGAGAAATAACGTTGTAGACATTTCCTTGAAAAGGCACGATGATGTCAGGCATGGTAATGTAAGAGAGTGCACACTGCAGGAGATAAGAGGAGGGACTAAATGAGGCATAAATAGTCCAAACTGAAAGCTTCTCCAGCGGAGGACCTGCATGAGCACAAACTGTAAGTACATATACTTTATTAGCTGGTCTTATTCATGAATGCTAGATTAGCTGCATTTCACAAATTTACTAAGCTTGATGACCACCACAATGGTCCATTTACTTTGAAATATGCCTAAAGTACTAAACTGATTCAGCTGTATTTAGTAAATAATCGGTTACGGGTTTGATAAAGCAAACCCCAAAAAAGAGGGGTTTTAGGACCAAAATCATGATTAAGAATACTCAAAAAGAGTGGTAAAGAATGAACGCTACGCCAATGATGGTAGGCAGCATGGAATCAAACCCTGAATGTCAGCGCTATCTAAGTGTCAAGCCACAGCTGGACAACATGTAACACAGACCAAAAAGGGGCTTTAGCCATAACTGAACTGTTCCGCAAAGCACAAGCTCGAAAATAGAGAAAAACTAGTGCATGGAAAGATTAAGCACGATCGCCACTAACTGTGCTTAAAAAAGGGATCTTTTTTAAAGATCTTTTTCACTGTAAGGGTTTTAACCTGAGGAAACGTAAGCCAACACTACCCCTTAGTGTAGGTAAGACCCGTAACATAATCATGATCTAATTGTCTCATCTCTAATTTATTTATTTCTTTTTAGCCTCATGGAACTAAACAAGCGAGGTCAGATCACTTACATGTTTATATTATTACTTGTATTACAATATTTTGTATTATATAGATTAGCTTTGGCAGAATAACAATGTGAGATTAAAAGAAGTTTCTTTTCACAGTTTTTGGTATCTGGAAGTTCACGGCGAGAGAGTAAGTAACTGATTCTGCTGTATTTAGTAAATAATCTGTTACGGGTTTGCTAAGATGTGATAAAGCAAACCCCAAAAAAGAGGGGTTTTAGCACTCAAAGTGCAGTTAGCTCCAGATGGAAATGATGAAACAAAATCTAGATTAAGAATACTCAAAAGGAGTTTTTAAATAATAAGCACTGTGCCAATGACGGTAAGCAGCATGGAATCAAACCCTGAGTGTCAGCATCTGGGATCACTATCTAAGTGTCAAGCCACAGCTGGACTACATGTAACACAGACCAAAAAGGGGCTTTAACCCTAACTGAACAGCTCCGCAAAGCACAAGCTTGAAAATAGGGAAAAACTAATGCATGGAGAGGTTAAGCTTGATCGCCACTAACTGTGCTTAAATAAGGGATCACGCTCACTGTCAGGGTTTTAACCTGAGGAAAAGTAAGCCAACACTACCCCTTAGTGTAGGACACATGTAAGACCTGTAACATAATCATGATCTAATTGTCTCATATCTAATTTATTTATTTCTTTTTAGCTTCTTGGAACAAAACAATCCAACACCTGAGCCAGGTCAGATCACTTGCATGTATATATTATTATTTATATTCATAAATAAATTATCAAGTATCATTTTAATCTACTTTTAGGGCCAGATTCTCATAGTTAGAGTACGACTCCATGACAATTAATCTAAATCTGCATTTTTAGATTCTTATGGCTGCAGAATGTGACTTATTTTGTTTTTGCAGAATTTGATGAGCCATGGAGGAAAATGAAATGGGAGTAAGTAGGTCAGTTTTATTACAATTAAAATCCAGAACAGTTTTATAGAGCTTTATGGAGCATTGTGTAAACATTCAGTACAAGTTTCCATGATAGTAAGAAAAAATAGTGATTTTGCCATGTTTTAAGTTTAACCTTGAAACTGGTTCTGTTGAAATCCACACCCCAAACCTACACATTTAAAATAAATGTATTTTTCTTAATGCTTCTGGCTTTAATGTGTTGAATGACAACAGAACATGGAAAACGTTCTCAAATTCCTTCAGCAATCCAAAAGAAACAAAACAATATCTTTATGTTGTATTTTCTAAATAGAGAAAAGCTGGTCTTGGAAAAGAAACTAAGAGATCTCAAGGTCAAAAATCCAGATGTTCAGCAGGTCAGGATTCTGCTTTGCGGACCAGTTGGAGCAGGAAAGTCCAGCTTCATAAACTCCGTCAACAGTGTTTTCCAAGGAAGAATCACCTGTGAAGCTCTCACTGATTCAACAGCTGGGAAGAGTTTCACAAAAACAGTGAGTGTATGATCACATTAATTGGGATCTAAAAAAAAAAAGAAATTGGGTTTTGATCTTCACGGGTGTCAAACGAGGTCCGGGGGAGCCATAAAATGAAGAATCTAAAGCATCATGGTATGTCATATTTCCCTTTCTCTTATAGTATAAATCACATTATATTGAAGGAGAGGACGGAGAGCCCTTAGCTTTTTGCTTTAACGATATCATGGGACTGGAAGCAGAACATGGAGCACATGAAGAGGACATCGTCAGTGCCCTAAAAGGGTTTGTTCAGGATGGATACAGAGTGAGGAGGAAACACTAATGATAACACTAAACACTAATTATGTTCTTTGTTAAGTGAGGGAACATTTATTATGATGTACTCTTTCTCTAATGTGCACATGTAGTTTAATCCTGAATCACCCATATCTACGGACGATCAACGCTAAAAAAGCAATCCTGATCTTAAAAGTCAAATCTTCTGCCTGGTTTATGTTCTACCAGCAGACAAAATGTCTCTCTTGGACAGTAAACTATATAATAAGATGAATCTCATCCGTAAAAAGGCTTCAGAGCTGAGTAAGTCAGGTTATATTTTTCTCCTCAGTTGAGAACAGCACACACTTAAATACTGGTCATTTATCCTGAATAAAAGATCCATCTTATTTTATGCAGACATGCCACAGGTCATCATTGTGACAAAGCCGGACGAAGCATGTCCACTAGTTCAAAAGAACCTGAGGAAGGTCTACACGAGCAAGAAGATCAAAGAAAAGGTAACTGGTTTCCTTATTGACGTGATTTGTACATAATTATATACAGAAACACCATGTGGAGGAGAGCAGTCAGTGGAGAATGAGCTGACAGAAAGGCTTCAGTAACAGCATCCACAATGCCAACATGTCAAACCTTGCGACAGAAGAGCGACAACTACATTTTTTTTTTTTTTTTTTTAAATAGTAAAGTTGCATCAAGCAGTCATGCTGGGTCCTTAATGGTGAATAGAGAGAACAACTGAAACGTAAGGAGAAAAGTGTTTCTGGGTAAACAAAAACTGTATCAGCATCTCAACAGATGATTTTGCTCATTTCTACAGATGCAGGAGTGCAGTAATCTGGTGGGAGTTCCCATGAATCACATCTTCCCTGTGAAGAACTACCACGAGGAGATGGACACAGAGAATGACGTTGACGTTCTGATTCTAAAGGCGCTCGATCATATCGTGAACATCGCCAATGATTTCCTGAGGAAAGGACATTCTGGGACCAGAGACAAGTGCGAGTGAGCAAAGGTGTTTTGTCGGTTGCATTAAAAAACAATGGAATAGAAACTCCGTACTTGCCCTTAAGTCAAGAACATCTGTTAAATGATTAATGTAAATGTAAATCTGTGTGTATTTCTGGATTGGGATTCTTCCTGTAAGCTGTATGGTGATATCTTTCATTTATGTATCTTTGGTACACTATTTGTACCAAAGCATTATTCTTTTTTGATGAATCCACCAGCCAATGCATGTTTTTTGGAATTTTTGCTCCCTGTTGTTGTAGATTACAACACATTACATTATTAGTACATACATTTTTATAATGTATTATTATACATTACTTTATTATTATTATTATTATTATTAATATGTGTAGCCTATTAGTCCCAATATTTGTGGTCAACAATAAATTCAGTATAGGAGCATGGACTTGAACTTTATAATGCCAGTTAATCAAACACATGTACCTACAGGCTCAGGTTGGGCTGCTAGTTGACCATTTGCACAGACTGCATTCTCTGTACTCTTGCATTGCATATTTTCTCTCTCTCTCTCTCTTTTACACACACACACACACACACACACACACACACACACACACACACACACACACACACAGTTTTTCTGCTTATCACACCATTTCCAAGAAATCAATTGTGAGTCTAAAGTGTGCCAAATAGAATTTTTACCCAATCATATGATCATTTTCCATTCAGTTCAAGTATCAATCTGAGAATGTGCCCAATGATCCAAAGGTCAGAATCATTTTCCTTGAAATGGTGTGACAGGCATGATGATGCCAAAGAACACACAGTGCAGTGGGTAAGAGGAGACACTGACAGAAATATAAATAGTCCAAACTGAAAGCTTCTCCAGCACAGGACCTGTCTGACCACGTACTGTAAATACTTACACTTTATTAGCTGGCCTTATTCAAAAGCTAGATTAGCTGCATTTCACAAACTTGCTAACCTTAAGCCTCTTATTATTTTTTTAGCCTAAATGGAAGAAAAGCTACAAACATGGGAGCCAGCAAATAAACACCAGCTCAGATCACTTATATGTTTATATTATAACTGGTATTGCAATATTTTGTATTATATAGATTAGCTTTGGGAGAATATCAATGTGAGATTTAAAGACGGTGTCTTTCTCACAGTTCTTGAAGTCCAGAGAAAGATGGATTTTTCTTTTCTAATTTATTTTTCTTTTTAGCCACATGGGACAAAACAAACCAAAAGAATATTCAACAAATTCAGCCATAAACAAAAACTGTATAAGCCTCTCAACAGATGATTTTGCTCATTTCTACAGATGCAGGAGTGCAGTAACCTGGTGGGTGTTCCCATGAATCACATCTTCCCTGTGAAGAACTACCACGAGGAGATGGACACAGAGAATGACATCGACGTTCTGATTCTAAAGGCGCTCGATCATATCGTGAACATCACCAATGATTTCCTGAGGAAAGGACATTCTGGGACCAGAAACAAGTGCGAGTGAGCAAAGGTGTTTTGCCGGGTGCATTAAAATACACTTGAATAAAAATTCTGTACTTGACCTTAAGTCAAGAGCATCTGCTAAATGATTAATGTAAATGTATCTGAGATGGTCGTTCATCTCTTATTCTTTTTTGTTCCAAAATTAAACTCTTCAGTTTGAGCCTGAACTCTCTGGTCTGTCACCAAATCAACTGTGCCACCTCTGACAAAGCCCGCGTCACAAGCCCACTCCGAGCACGTCTCTAACGTGTCCTCTATTCTAACCTTATCTACCTTCTCTACCGTGCCAATCTCTTGTTATTCTACCGATTGTTCTAGTCACTCTACCTGTCCTTCCATGGTCTCTATGTACGAGCCTCATTCTATCGCTATCTAAGCCGTTTCTTCTCTCTAGTCTTGTTTATCGCTCTCTTACCGTACTCTGCCTATTCCACATTCATTCTGCCTCTCTCCCTCCACTCTAGGAAGGTCAGTCAGTCCCAGGGTCAGTCCAGGGCCCGTTCAAGTCCGAGACCTGCCACAGGTCATCTGGGCCTGGTAACCATGCAGTCAGTCAGTCTAGCTCTGTCGTTGAGCCGTTAATGCCCCGTAGCACGGTGTTGGAACTGCTAATGCCTGATAGCCCGGTATCCAGGCATGCCACATCCATTATCTCCGCCGATGAGCTTTTACTGCCTTGTAGCTCTGCATCTGAGCTACCAGAGCCTGATTTCCCGGTACTGATGCCCGGTCAGTCACGTGCTTGAGCATCCTAACTCTGAAATTGAGCATGTTCGCCCGGTATCTGTACCAACACCTCCGGTACCTGGGTCAAGGCCGTCCATTCCTAGGTCGGCTGTCTCCGAGACCATTCAAGGGTCCATGGTACCGCAGACATCATCTTGATTCCAGCTATATCAGAGACCTTCCAAAGGTTCTCTATCTTCGAGACCTCCCAAAGGTTGTCTAACTCTGAGTCTGCTCTGAGTCAGTCCGAGTTTGCCCTGAGTTAGTCTAAGACCTCCCAGAGGTCGTCTAAATCTGAGCTCGTTTCAAGTATCTCCCAAAGGTCATCTCTTTCAGGGTCCTTCCATAGGTCCTCTATCCTCGAGACCTCTCCAAGGTCATCTAAGTCCGAGTCTGTCTCCAATAACTCTGAGTCAGCAAGAAGTCCGTCTAAGTCTGAGTTTGTCCCAAGTCAGTTTAAGTTCGTATCGAGTTGTCCGAGTTTATTCAGCGTTTATGTAATTCTGAGTCTGTCCAAAGATCATCTAAGTCTGAGTTCGTTCCAAGTCCGTTCAAGTCCGAGTCAGTTCCTAGTTCGTTGCAGTCTGAGTCAGCTCTAAATCTATCTAAGTCCGAGTCTGTCCAAACTTTGTCTAAGTTCAACTTCGTCCTGTGTTCGTCCAATTCTATCCAAGTCCTGTCCAAATCTGAGTCTGTTCCGAATCTGTCCAAGTCTGTCCTAACTTCGTCTGGAATCCTCCCAGTCGTCGCCCAGAGAGGAAACCACCGGACCACCCAGATCCCCCGTGGGGCCAGCATTGGAGTCCTAGCTCCATCTCTGGGGGGGGTCTTTCACACCTCACCTGTGCACCTGCGCACCTGCGCACCACGCCCACCTTCGTGCACCTTTTTTCACGTTCTGTCACCTTCTCTCCATTTCTCTCTCCTCCTCCTTCGATCACCTGCACCTGCCTCTCATTTCCAGCACCTTCCACTCACCTATATAGACCATCTTCTCTCACTTTCTCACCACTCTGTCTCGTGGTCCCTACCTCGTCACAAGCCCACTCTGAGCACGTCTCTAACGTGTCCTCTATTCTAACCTTATCTACCTTCTCTACCGTGCCAATCTCTTGTTATTCTACGGATCGTCCTAGTCACTCTACCTGTCCTTCAATGGTCTCTATCTACCGTGCCTCGTTCTATTGCTATATAAGCCGTATCATCTCTCTAGTCTTGTTTATCGCTCTCTTACCGTACTCCGCCTATTCCACATTCGGTCCGCCTCTGGCTCGTTTTATCATTTGTCTGTATTCTGATCCGTTGTCACGTTTACATGGTCTGTTATCCGTTATCAGTTTCGTTAATAAACACCTTCTGAGTTCAGCCCACTCTCCCTGCGTGTATCTCCTCTATTGTACAGCCGGTGTGACAGTTAGTTTGTTAATCTGTAGTAGGCATTTCCCAGTCCAATTAGGAATGGCACTACTACACCTGAAAAGTATTTACACAAACTTCAAAATTATCTTGTAGCCGTTTTAGGCAGTTTATCGTATCTGTAACATTCATGCACTCACAATTTTCAGATTTTTTTTAATGCTGTAGCTAGGATGCTGCCCTAAAATAAAATGTGTCCACTCAGCTATTCCGTCCCCTAAGGTTGCCACATTTAGGTCTTAGTTTCAATGTAATTCTACTGGTTCAGGAGCTCATAAGAACAAAATGCTGACCTGCTGCCAAAGTAATTCTCGTGCAGTCGGTGGAAATAGTGATGGGATTACTCTAATGAGAAAGTTTGTGGCGTATGGTTTTAAAATAAATATTATTTCATAGCTGTGTGAAAGGAAGTACACAGAGTACATTGGGATCCGCATTACAACTGCCGTCACTTGCACTCTAAACATCTATCTGGTAAAGATGGCTCAGCAAAGGTTTTTCTTCTTGAGGATGGTCAAACATGCCGCACTCCCCTCTCAGCTACAGGTGAACTTTTATAGAAGCTCAACTGAAAGCATCCTTTGCCTCTGTATGACTCTTTGGTATTCCAGCTGTCCAGCACAAGACATGAGGAATCTAACCCAGGTGGTAAAAACAGCCCAAAGGGTCATGGGAAGCCTTCTTCCAGACGTAGGCTCAGTGTATGCTGGCTGCCTCTGGAAGAATGCAAGCAGCTTTAGAACAGATCTTACCCACCAAGGTCACCGACTGTGGCCCCCTGCCTTCAGGATGGAGGTTCAGAAAAATAAAAACTCAGACTAGCAAACTAACGTGTTGATAAGTGGTTGCTAGGTGGTTGCATTTGTTTTACTAGGTGGTTGCTATGGTGTTGCTATGTTGTTTCTAAGGTAGCCAAGGTGGTTGCTATGATACTGATAAGTTGATGTTATGGTGACCCAGGTGGTTGTGAAATGGTTGAGGGTGGTTGCCATGATGTATTGCGGGTTACTAAGGTACTGCTAAGTAGTTGCTAGATGGTTGCTATGGTGTGACTATGTGGTTGCTTTTTTTGGTTTCATCTGACCACATGATATTCTCCCAATCCTCTTCTGGATCATCCATATGCTCTCTGGCAAACTTCAGACGGGCCTGGACATGTACTGGCTTAAGCAAGGGGGCACGCCTGGCACTGCAGGATCTGAGTCCCTCTAGGCGTAGTGTGTTACTGATAGTAGCCTTTGTTACTTTGGTCTCAGCTCTCTACAGGTCATTCATCAGGTCCCTCTGTGTAGTTCTGGGGGTTTTCTCACGTCACGGGATGAGATCTTGCATTGGATTGCATTGGTCCCCAGATCGAGGGAGATTATCATTGGTCTTGTATGTTTTCCATTTTCTTACAATTGCTCCCACAGTTGATTTATTCACACCAACCTGCTTGCCTATTGTAGATTCACTCTTCCCAGCCTGGGGCAGGTCTACAATTTTCTTCCTGGTGTCCATCGACAGCTCTTTGGTCCTGGCCATGGTTGAGTTTGGAGTCTGACAGTTTGAGGCTATGGACAGGTGTCTTTTATACAGGTAACGAGGTCAAACAGGTGCCATTAATACAGGTAACGAGTGGAGGACATAAATTCTTAAAGAAGAAGTTACAGATCTGTGAGAGCCAAAAATCTTGCTTGTTTGTGGTTGACCAAATAATTATTTTCCTCCATGATTTACAAATTAAATTATTTAAATATTATACAATGTGATTTCCTGTTTTTTTCCCCCAATTTTGTCTCTCATAGTTGAAGTGTTCCTATGATGAAAATTACAGACCTCGCTTGACTTTCTAAGTAGGAGAACTTACACAATCAGTGGCTGACTAAATACTTTTTTACCCCACAGTAGCTATGGTATCCCATGTGGTTGCTATGGTGTTGCTTGGTGGTTATTATAGTGTCCCAAACAACTTAGTCTCTCATTTTGTCTTACGTTAGCTAATTCCAAATTAGTAGTTTTCTAAAACATTGGTCTAAAGATTGGTCTGAGCTTCCGTCCCTTTGGTCCGGAAGACTCATCTGAGTTTCAGTCCCTTTGCTCCAGGCGACTGGTCTGAGCTTCAGTCCCTTTGGTCCAGAAAACTAATCTGAGCTTCTGTCCCTTTGGTCCAGAAGATTGGTCTGAGCTTCATTCTCTTTGGTCCAGAATATTGATCTGAACTCTTTGTCCCTTTGGTCCAGAAAACTGGTCTGAGCTTCAGTCCCTTTGATCCTGAAGACTGATCTGAGTTTCAGTCCCTTTGGTCCAGTAGATTGGTCTGAGCTTCAGTCCCTTTGGTCCAGAAGAATGATCTGAGTTTCAGTCCCTTTGGTCCAGTAGATTGGTCTGAGCTTCAGTCCCTTTGGTCCAGAAGATTGATTGAGTTTCAGTCCCTTCTGCCGTAGATTGGATGAGATTCAGTCCCTTGGTCCAGAAGACTGATCTGAGTTTTGCGTCCCTTTGTCAGAAGACTATCGAGCTTCAGTCCCTTGGTCCAGAGAACTGATTCTGAGCTTCAGGTCCCTTTGGTCCAGAAGACTATCTGAGCTTCAGTCCTTTGGTCCAGAAAGATTGGTCTGCGGTTACAGTCTCTTTGGTCCAGAAGACTGGAATGAGCTTACAGTCCTTTTGGTTCCAGAATATGATATGAACTTTTTGTCCTTGTCACAGAAGACTGGTCTGAGCTCAGTCTCTTTGGTCCAGAAGACTGATCTGAGCTTCAGTCTCTTTGGTCCAAAAGATTTGTCTGAGCTTTGGTCTTTTTTGGTCCTGAAGACTGATCTGAGCTTCAGTCCCTTTTGCTCAGAAGATTGGTCTGAGCTTCAGTCCCTTTGGTCCAGAAGACGGGTCTGAGCTTTGGTGCTTTAGTCCAGAAGATTGGTCTGAGCTTTGGTCCCTTTGGTCCAGAAGACTCATCTGAGTGTAACCCGTTCTTAGGTGTACAGTAGTGATATATAATGATAAATTTTATTGGGCCGATCAGATAGAACTAGATGCGACTACGGAGCCAGAACAACCAAAGGATTTAGACCACACTGGACAAATGAGAGTATGTTTAGGAAAAAAAAACAGCTATTCAATTTAATACAGATATAAATTCAATTCAACATATAAACAATTTACCCGGGTAACTTAAAGAATAAAAACAAAATAAAATAGTGCACTTTGTACCAGTCACTTTCAGAAATTGAAATAGAAAAATCTGAGACTAGAATGTTCTTTAAATGTTCTCAGTTCAGTTAAAGGTGTGTTCAAATATCAATCCATGTCCACAAAAAACGAATGCAGGATCCTATGATTCGGAAAATGCACAGTTAGCCTACCGCACTCCAAAGAAAATTGTGTGAATGTCTGGGTGGACGTGGAAACAGGACTCAATTCAGTTCACGACATGCCATAAAAATTCCTGGTTCGAAAGTCGGGCACGGCTCGCCATCCAACTCACAGGAATTCAGTATCCAACATCATCTCTTTCAAAAAACCTGACCAATGCGGGGATATTACGGCTCGTTTTCACGGTGTAGACGGTGCAGAGACTCCAATTTCAGCTCACAGTATTTCTAGTTATTAAGACAGCTTTTATAACGTTATAGTAACTTTTACTCTGTTTTATTTCAACCAAAACTGGAGAGATCTGAGCTGTGTGCTCTCTCTAACACTACCACCGCCCAATGTGGTGAAAAATACCGCGAACAGCTTCATGACTCACTGCACATACCTGCATTGTGCATTTTCATTGGCTAGCTAACTTTGTAGAAACTTATAAGCCAATCAGAAACAAAGAAAAAAAAAATCATTGTTTTAATAAAATAAAATAAATGCTTTTCTGTCATTATTTAAAATTAATACCTTTCCATTCTGATTTCTTTCTCAATTATATGAATTAATTAATCAGGGTTACATGAGCTTCAGTCCCTTTGGTCCAGAAGACTGATCTGAGCTTTGGTCCCTTTGATCCAGAAGATTTGTCTGAGCTTCGGTCTCTTTGGTCCAGAAGACTGATCTGAACTTTTTGTCCCTTTGGTCCAAAAGATTGGTCTGAGCTTGAGTCCCTTTGATCCTGAAGACTGATCTGAGCTTCAGTTCCTTTTGCTCAGAAGATTGGTCTGAGCTTCAGTCTCTTTGGTCCAAAAGATTTGTCTGAGCTTTGGTCTTTTTGGTCTTGAAGACTGATCTGAGCTTCAGTCCCTTTTGCTCAGAAGATTAGTCTGAGCTTCAGTCCCTTTGGTCCAGAAGACTGATCTGAGCTTCAGGCCCTTTGGTCCAGAAGACTGATCTGAGCTTCAGTCCCTTTGGTCCAGAAGACTGATCTGAGCTTCAGTCCCTTTTGTCCAGAAGATTGATTTGAGCTTCAGTCCTTTTGGTCCAGAAGATTGGTCTCAGATTCGGTCCCTTTGGTCCAGAAGACTGATCTGAGCTTCAGGCCCATTGGTCCAGGAGATTGTTCTGTGTTTCGGTCCCTGTGGTCAAGAAGATTGGTCTCAGCTTTGGTCCCTTTGGTCCAGAAGATTGGTCTGAGCTTCAGTCCTTTTAGTCCAGAAGATTGGTCTCAGTTTTGGTCCCTTTGGTTCAGAAGATTGGTCTGAGCTTTAGTTCCGTTGGTCCAGAAAACTGATCTGAGCTTCAGTCCTTTAGGTCCAGAAGATTGGTCTGAGCTTCTGTCCCTTTTGTTCAGAAGATTGGTCTCAGATTCGGTCCCTTTGGTCCAGAAGACTGATCTGAGCTTCAGTCCTTTTGGTCCAGAAGATTGGTCTGAGCTTCTGTCCCTTTTGTTCAGAAGATTGGTCTCAGATTCGGTCCTTTAGGTCCAGAAGATTAATCTGAGCTTCAGTCTTTTTGCTCCAGAAGATTGGTCTCAGCTTTGGTCCCTTTGGTCCAGCAGATTGGTTTGAGCTCTGATCCCTTTGGTCCAGACTATTGATCTGAACTTTTGTGCCTTTGGTCCAAAAGACTGGTCTCAGCCAAGGTCCCTTTGGTCCAGAAGATTGGTCTGAGCTTCAGTCCTTTTAGGTCCAGAAGATTGGTCTCAGCTTTGGTCCCTTTGGTCCAGAAGATTGGTCTGAGCTTGAGTCCCTTTGGTCCAGAAGATTGGTCTGAGCTTGAGTCCCTTTGGTCCAGAAAACTGATCTGAGCTTCAGTCCTTTAGGTCCAGAAGATTGGTCTGAGCTTCGGTCCCTTTTGTTCAGAAGATTGGTTTGAGCTCTGATCCCTTTGGTTCAGAATATTGATCTGAACTTTTGTCCCTTTGGTTAAAAAGACTGGTCTCAGCCAAGGTCCCTTTGGTCCAGGAGATTGTTCTGAGCTTCGGTCCCTTTGTTCCAGAAGACTGGTCTGTTGGGACTTAGGAACAGAAACCCAAATAAAGTACAACACCATCACAATCATTCTTCCTACTGTGAAGCATGGCGGTGGTAGCCTTATGTTGTGAAGGTGCAAAATTTCAGTTGGGCTAAACATGCCCCACCCAAAAAAACAAGACAGTGGGTTTAAGGACAGTAAGAGTGATGGGGACTATTACTATACTACAAAGGCAATAAAAATGCATTGTCACTAAATGTAATTGTCTTTCTTTACAGCCAAAAGCAGGAGTTACTCCATGAGATACAGAGCGTCAGTCCAAGCTCTGTGGTCCTGAAAATCCTCCTGTACGGGCCGGCTGGTGCAGGGAAGTCATGTTTCATAAACACAGTCCAGAGGATCCTGTTGGGACGTAACGTGATCAGTGCCGCTGAAAACAGCACCTTCACTGGAGGAAGTCTCACAGAAACAGTAAGGAAAAGAAGCCTTGCTATTCATATTAAACTCGTTTTGCATTAAACATCTTTTTTTTTTTTTATAGGATCTTTGTTCGTTGATCTTTCATTTATTGTTTAACCTGATTGAATGTGGAAGAAAACATACAGGCTGAAGAGGGACCGAGGTCAGCACTATCCATTTGAGATCATTGACATCAGGGGGCTTCAGGAAGGCTCAGGAGGGATCCAAGAAAATTATATCATCAAGATATTGAAGGGACACATTTTAGATGGGTACACTGTAAGTAAACACTAACACTGGGCCAAAGGAGATATCTGCAGGGCCTTCTGCTTCTGCTAAGGTTTCTTCGTGGAGCCTTCAGCCTGAAGATCTGGTTTCCTTGAGAAATTTCTTGATTGTTTCTGAACTTGCTGGCTCAAATTGCTGAACATCTTCTTTTCCTCTCTCACTTTTAGTTCAGTCTGGTCCAGTCCATACCAGAAGATCACAATCAGTACAAGAAAAGCCCGACTCTGTCCGATAAAATTCATTGCCTGATCAGCATTCTGGATGCAGACACCGTCTCAAGAATAGACAATAAAATATTTCATCAAATAATCCATGCTCGTGCAAATGCTTACTGTGGATGAGCCAAGTTTTTACACGGTTCTTCCATTTGCTTCCTCCTTTCCTTTCTTACCTTCTGGGATGTTTTCCCACCCAATCAGAATCTGTCTAAAGTATTTTCATTTGGCAGGAATTCCCCAAGTCACCCTTCTGACGAAGGTGGACAGAGCGTGCCCTCTGGTTCAGCAGAATTTAAGCAAGATTTACACCAACAAGAAGATCAAAGAGAAGGTGATCGCCGGATAGTCTTCGTCTAGTTAGTACAAGTCATAGTCCTGGTCATAACCAGTGGGGCAAAGTGCAAAATGGAAGGTGGTGGAGCTGGAGGTGATTGATGAGCATTTGGCCATACTGAATGAGAACTGCAAATTTCCACCCAAATTATTTTTCTTCAGGTGGACGTGTGCAGTGTCAAACTGGGCGTCCCGCTGAACAGCATCTACCCTGTCAGGAACTACCACAAGGAGTTCGCTCAGGAAGATGACGTCGACCTTCTCGTTCTCACGCTATCAGAGACGCCATCCATTTCGCCAACGACTTCGTGGAGGACCAAGAAAAAAACAAGCAAACCTGCAAGGGTTCTTATTTTACTTATCTGAAGTGCATAAATGAATAAGGCACAATTAACATTTTATTCCACAACAATACTCCTGTTTTATTGTGTTATGCATCTGTATATATCCCCACTGGTCACTTTATTAGGTACTCCTCCTTGCTGCTAGCCTTTTATCCATTTTGTCCATTACTCTGTTCTTTAATGGTCAGGATCCCCAGGTCTGAGGTTTGATTTGATGGAAAATAAATACTCTTCAGTCTTTAATTATTTTAATTCCAGATTTCTAGAAATTCCTTCTTCCCAGAGATACTCCTAACCGTAACGGCTGTGCCAAAGTATCGGCAACATAAAAATCTCAGCATTTACTGAGTCTAAGTAATATAAAACTGAATTGCAGTTACTTGACTTCATTAGGTGACTGATTGGAGGTGTATTTGTCTCCCTCTTTTGGTCAAGAATCTAAGAACAGCCTGATGCCATTGAACTATCACTCTACTGTACCTGCCTGACTGCAAACAGCACTAACGAACATTTCAGTCAGGATATAGCATTGATTACAGTATTTAAGGATTTATTAACGGAGGATTTATTTCTTGGTCTGTTAGATTTAAGTGACGGATGTACTTCATGTTAACCAAGCAGAAGGCTTTATTAGCAAGTGGACGATTGCTTCTGTAGTTCTGATAGTCCTCTTAGAGGCTACTTTTGGGTCTGTGCGTGTGCCAACAACCTCACAATGCGTTATACAAAGCTGGTCTGTATGGCATTAAGAAGCCTTTCTAAAAAGTGCCACAATGAGTTTTATGGTCAGATTGGTCAGATTTTATACACCGATTGAGCTAAAACCCAAGTGTGGCACAACACCCTCACATACTTTCTTCCTACAGTGACACAGTAGTGTGCTCTGGCCCCATCCCAATGCGGCGAGGTGACCAAGCCTACAGCAGGTTATGGTCGCTGAACTGCTGGCTGTCCAAGCGGTGCTCTGAAAACAACGTGGGCTATATAGACAATTGGACAGCCTTTGAGGGTAAACCTGGCCTTTTAAGATGGGACGGTGTCCATCCCACTCGGGAGGGTGCTGCTCTCATCTTCTGCAACATTGCCCATAGTCTTATGGCCCAATTGCTTAGGCGCTGCCTATCCAGAGCAGGGGTCAGGCAGCAGACAGACCGGCTTAACCAACTGTCTGCTGGTAGCCATGCACCGTCACCCAGAACCCACATTATTGAAACTGTGTCTGTTACCCGCATCTGTCCTAAACGTAAATGCTGTCAAAAAGTCTGTTTTAATAACCTCATTAGCATAAACACAGATAGCTCCCATAGAAATAACAACATTTGACTAAAGCTAGGATTACTTAACATTAGATCACTTACAAACAAAGCAGTGATTATAAATGAAATGATCACTGACAAACGCTTACACGACTCTGTCTTACTGAAACTTGGATTAAACCTGATGAATATTTAGCCTTAAATGAAGCCTCACCTCCTGGATACAGTCATGCTAATCGCCCTCGTCCTAAGAGCTAGGTGTTATAACTAAATCCCAATACAAGGCTAATTCTTTTGAAATACTGATACTTAATGTGACTAATCCATCGTTATGGAAGTCAAAACCACACTCTTTTCAGAATATCACGATTTACCGTCCTCCTGGTCCCTATTCAGAATTTCTTCAGGAATTTGCTAACTTTCTTTCCTGCTTACTACTGTCAACAGATAAAGCTTTAATTGTAGGTGATTTCATTATTCACTTTGACAATGAGCAGGATCCACTTAAACTTGCTTTTGAATCCATCTTAGAATCCATGGGTATCACTCAGAATGTGAGGGGACCAACCCACCGCTGTAATCATAGTTTAGATCTAATATTAACATTTGGTATGAATATAACCTTGATTTTTTCCCACAAAGTGATTCGATTTCAGATCACTATCTTTTAGTATTTGAGCTATCTATAATAAATAAAATCCTTCTGCTTCGTTATCACACCAAGCGCACTATCACATCTGCTACTCCAGCTGCGTTTATTAAAAACCTACCAGACTTGAAATTTAATACACCTACTTAGATCAATCATCTTGAGTGTGTAAATGACAAATTAGAATGTGTGCTTCGCTCAACCCTGGACATGATTGCTCCTGCTAGGGTCAAACGCATTAGGGAAAAAAGGCTAGCACCATGGTATAATGACCACACCCGTACCTTAAAGCAAAGAACACGCCATCTAGAGCGCAAATGGAGACATAGTATTGGAGGTGTTTAAGATTTTTTTTTAGGGACAGCATGGCAGAGTATAAGCATGCCCTTACTAAAGCTAAAGCTGCATACTTCTCCTCAATCATAGAGAAAAATAAGAATAATCCAAGATTTCTCTTTAATACAGTCTCCAAATTAACAAAAAACCCTACAGAAAGTGATTCTCCCGTTCTGTGTAATTTTAACAGTAATGATTTCATGACTTTCTTTAATGATAACATAGAAAACATTAGCCATCAAACTCGATGCTCATCACATCACCAAACTATTTAGCAACTTTCCAGATACAGCACTAGTGAAGACATCTGTGTAATGAGCTGTAAATCAATATTAGAATCATTTTCCCCATTTACTAATACTGAACTATCCGCACTAATCAGCTCGTCTAAGTCATCAATGTGATTGTTAGATCCAATTCCTACACGTCTACTCAAAGAAGTGATACCTAGTATTATAGTGCCAGTGTTAGTTATTTTAAATTCATCCCTTACCTTTGGTTATGTGCCCAAATCCTATAAGTTTGCCGTTATCAAACCACTGATTAAAAAAGCCAATCTTGACCCTTGTGTGATATCTAATTATAGACCAATTTCAAATCTACTGTTTCTCTCCAAAATCTTAGAAAAAGCCGTCTATCAGCAACGCTGCAGTTACCTCCAAAGTAATGAAATTTATGAAACATTTCAGTCTGGCTTCAGGCCCAATCATAGTACTGAAACAGCATCAATTAGGGTACTAAATGATTTGTTAATGTCCTCAGATAAGGGATGTTTTTCTTTTCTTGTTCTGTTAGATTTAAGTGCAGCATTTGACACTATAGATCATGATGTTTTACTAAACAGACTAGAAAATACTGTAGGTGTTAAGCGATTAGCACTTTCTTGGTTTAAATCCTACTTAACCGACCGGTACCAGTTTGTTCATATAAATAATCTAAGGTCTAAGGCTCTCAAAAGTGAAGTATGGCGTGCCTCAGGGGTTCAGGCTTGGCCCGCTTTTATTCTCTCTGTTACATGCTGCCCACTAGGCTAGTTATCGTAAAACATGGGAATTAGTTTCCACTGCATGCAGATGATACACAGCGACATATCAGCCAACCTAATGACAGTCTTACAATCAACAAAATTGAGGACTGTGTAAAGGAAATAAAAGACTGGATGTTCTTTAATTTTCTCTTACTTAACTCAGATAAAACTGAGGTTCTATTAGTGGGACCCAAGGCTGTGAGAGACAGATTGGCTACATCTATCCTAAATCTAGATGGCTGTCCAGTAT
Organism: Ancistrus triradiatus; assembly: GCA_025084515.1. Lineage (NCBI taxonomy): Eukaryota > Metazoa > Chordata > Actinopteri > Siluriformes > Loricariidae > Ancistrus > Ancistrus triradiatus. The sequence continues at coordinate 3,308 of JAJAGP010006395.1, read as the reverse complement.
TTCCCAGTCCATCTGTAAAAAACTTAGGTGTGACATTTGATTCAGATCTCTCCTTTGATGTGCACATTAGCAGCATCACTCAAATTGCTTTCTTTCAATTACGTAATATCGCTAAACTTATAAATATCCTCTCTTTTAATGATGCAGAGAAACTGGTTCATGCGTTTATAATCTCAAAGTTGGCTTACTGTAACGCCTTACTTACTGGATGCTTTAGTAAATCTATAAATAAACTTCAATTAGTTCAGAATGCAGTCACTCGAGTCCTAACTCGAACTAGAAAATTTGATCATATCAGTCCTGTTCTATCATCACTGCACTGGTTACCAGTTAAATTCCGCATTGATTACAAAATACGTCTTATAACTTATAAAGCTCTTGTTGAGGTAGACCTCTGCGTCTCCTCGCAGGTTCTTTTGCGACCCTTGGGGAAAAAACACTAAACAACGACGAAAGTTCAAGGTCCATTCTTTATTTACAGATCTGGGCATCTCAATACCAGAAATCCGAAATTCAGCACTGTTCGAGCTCCTTTTAAACCTCTCAGTTTCACTTCCTCTTTTCTCAACCGACAGCCTATTTTCATTCAATCACTACCCATAGGCATAGACCCCCCTGTAATTATTTTCCGCTTATTCAGCGTCTCTGCTGTTGGGTCTTTTCCATTACATAAAGTTCAGACAGCTCGGACACTTTGTTCAAAACATCTTCTTCCTCAAATCTACTCAATCACGCTGACAATGCATGTCTTCTACATCTTTCTGCACGTACACCGTCTCAAAGTTCTGTCTGCACAAAATGTACAAAAACCTCCTTGACCTTGACCTCTTACTGCTTCTAAATATCACAATTGATTCAAATGTATAATAATATGCCGATTAAACATGTTAATTATTTAATGGCTCCAATACGCTAATCATTAGGTGATTAATGTCCATAATGTGCTGATTAATTAGGTAACAGGTAGAATAGGTGAAACAGTAGACACAAACTGGTGACAATTCCCCCTTTTTGGCTCTGCTAAGAGACAACCCAAAATACAAAGCTGATTCTATGCATTTCACACTCTCCATCAACAACAGTTCACTGACCCTGGTGTGCCCTCCTCACAATGTGAAGATCGGAGGCTCTCTCAGGCCCTTCCACATCAGTGTGGGATACAGAAAAGAACCAAACAAAACCCGAAAAAGCTATTTAAGTGCAGTTTGCCATATCCCCAAACTACTACAAAATTTCAGCAAGCACAACCTTCTCCCTTGGATTTTCGGGGTGGCTGACGAGAACCTCTGTCAGCTTCAACTTGTGACCTTCCTCACAAGGGTACACGTTCAATGCTACAGTAAATGAAATTCCAGCGCAGCACCACAGTAAAATCAAAGCATTCTCCACCAGCATCCAATTGAGTTTCATTCATTCTGTGTTGGGAACATCCTTCATTCGATTACCCTGTCCCTTTTGATCCGGGAGGTTACTCTTACCCCCTTTAGGAAAATAGTCATTGAATTGTTTCACTTGTCTTGAGCTGGTTCATCGTGTCAAACCCTATGTTCCTTGTTGACCACCCTGTAGAGATGACGGGGGCTGCCTGCATCAAAGTAGCAGCTGATGATCGTCTAATGTCGCCCTCCATTTCAGTCAGACTCCTTCCAGGCTCTGCTGCTGGAGCGCACCGACTCCAGTGGTACCAGGTGGACCCTCGCCTTTCAACTGGATTGCGTGGCTCTCCACCACGTGGAACGATCTCAACCACCTCTTCTTCAGATGAACCCACTCTGTGTCTGTCTGAAATCGTCCCTTACTTCACACCACCTTTCTTTTCCCTAACCTGGGTCGAGAGGACTGAAACAAGATCTCCAAGTGCATTAAAATATTCTTTGTGTGTTTTAAATCCTTGGTCTAAATCCTACTTAACCGACTGGTACCAGTTTGTTCACGTAAATAATCTAAGATCTAATATTGCCCAGTCCATCTGTAAAAAACTTAGGTGTCACATTTAATTCATATCTCACCTTTAATGCTAATGTGCCTGCATCAGTAAGCTCCAGTAAGTCTATGTAACCGAACTTCAATTAGTTCAGAATGCAGCCGCCCGAGTGCTAACTAAAATTTGATCATATCAGTCCTGTTCTCTCATTACTGCACTGGTTACCAGTTATATCCCACATTGGTTACAAAATACTTACTGTAATACTTAACTTACAAAATTCTTAAATACTTATAATGCTCTACATGGCATCAGTAATTGTTAACTGACACTGAGCTCTAAATCAATAACTAATTACATTTTCTGTTTTTCTCAGAGCTGTGTTCCGGTACCATTACCAGATCTGATTTTCCCACTTTTCTCCCTACCTAGTACCTCCCCCTTTTTGCAATGGTTAACACCATGCAAATCTTAAACTAGCATCAGACTAACAATAAGAGCAGACTGATGTGTGCTACTGCAAGGCCACTGTCATTTCCCAATGTTTTCTTTAACTCTTGGTTCCTGTGTCTGTCCATACTTTCTGCTTTTATTATAGTTAACTTTCAATTATGTACTTTAGTGTTATTATTCAGTCAATTGTTCTGACTACCTGATTTGGGCAATGTCAGACTTTTTAAGAACACACTAATAAATTTATCATAGCGTATTATCATAGCAATTATACCAGCATCATGGGTGCCTTCCTTTGATTTCCAGTTAATGTCCAGATATTTTCAATTACAACTTATGTTTCATTCTGGATACAAACGTGTACCTCGGTCACTGTCAATCTCTATTATTATCACGCCAAATCTAGTATGGCTTTTGTAGTACGAACAAGGGGAGAAATTGACCTTCAGGATTATTATCATTACTCTTACTATTTATTCATCATTATATTTCCTTCTATGTTCAGTAAAAGATTTTAATATACAAGAAGTTGTGTGATATCAATTTATAGATTTTCTTTTCACCATGTTTTATGTAATTTCTATAATTTCAGTATAAAATAGGTCTCCTTAATTTCTACTTAGTTTTTTCCCATTAGTCAGTTCAATCTGCCTAAGTATTTAGTCACTCTACCTCAATACTCCCTCATATGGACTACATATTCACCAAATCTTGCACAATGCCAAATGTATATATCAGGGGACGCATTCCCGCCCCTAGGGGTCGCCGCGGGACCACTAAACGCCGCGGTCGGCCTCCTATAAAATGAGCTTCCTAATGCCGGCCTTCGGCGCACTGTCTCGCTACTTATGCGAACTTTAGAGAGCTCATTTCTGTTTGGCGTTACCCTTTGCATACGGTTAAGGATAGTGGTAATCCCGTGTCGCATAGG
>JAJAGP010006394.1:0-22083 GCA_025084515.1 Ancistrus triradiatus | reverse complement strand
CCTGCAAAGTTACTAAATAACGATTAGCGGCAAAAAAATATATAATCCGCCGGTACGAGGATAAAATGATTAAGATGTTGTAAAAACCTACTATATATACGATTATATATGATACAGATGCGATCGGGAATTAAAATATATCAAAGGTAATAAGCTGCTAGCAGCTACGAAATGGCGTCCTGTGTGCAACCGCGGATCAGTCTGGGTTGCCAGATCCTCGCAATCCTCGCGTCAGTTCTCTCAGCGTTCTCTCAGCGTTCTCTCAGCGTTCTCTCAAGAAAAATCCCATCTTCCCATGAGAAGAATCCCATCTTCTTAGCTAATGAACCCAACAAGTGGGATTGGATCTTGGTGAAGACGTTTGTGAGGGGCGCTGAGTTCTTTGAACACGAGCTGAACTCCCACCTGCTGCGAGCTCACCTGCTGGCTGAGGTCCACCGTCTCCACCATGAGGAACCTGCCTTCATCTTCAAGGTGGAGACGCCCTGTTTCTCTTTCTGTGAGTCTGTTTAAGCTCCGCCCATATAAGTTTAGCTCCAGAGAGACCAGTTAAGCAGGTGCATATGGAACCTGAAGCAGGTGGAGTCCATCAGGTTCTGTATCATGCTGTGTGTTGATCAGACGTTGTGTGCTGATACCAGATTCAAGCTCAAAAACTAGAAACCTCACTTAGTAACCACACTGGAAAAATCCAAAAACTCTGGACTATCGAAGGAGTTTGTAGTCTTCTAAAAAGGGCAGTTGAACCCTTTAATGGTTTTAATGGTTTTTTACTAGGCCAGGAGAACCTTAGCAGTGTGTATCACTGACTCTTACAGTTTAACCCCGCTAACTGTACATCCACTATAATGTAGGGGGATTTTAATCCTCTGTTCCACTATAACAAATAACGATCTGGAAAATAATGGAAGTACAGTGGGGTAAAAAAGTATTTAGCCAGCCACTGATTGTGCAAGTTCTCCTACTTAGAAAGATGAGAGAAGTCTGTAATTTTCATCATAGGTACACTTCAACTATGAGAGACAAAATGAGAAAAAAAATCCAGGAAATCACATTGTAGGATTTTTAAAGAATTTAATTGTAAATCATGGTGGCAAATAAGTATTTGGTCACCCACAAACAAGCAAGATTTCTGGCTCTCACATACCTCTAACTTCGTCTTTAAGAAGCTCTTCTGTCCTCCACTTGTTACTTGTATTAATGGCACCTGTTTGACCTCGTTATCTGTATAAAAGACTCCAAAGTCAGACTCCAAACTCAACCATGGCCAAGACCAAAGAGCTGTTGAAGGACACGAGGAAGAAAACTGTAGACCTGCACCAGGCTGGGAAGAGTGAATCTACAATAGGCAAGCAGGTTGGTGTGAATAAATCAACTGTGGGAGCAATTGTAAGAACATGGAAGACATACAAGACCATTGATAATCTCCCTCGATCTGGGGCTTCTGTCTGAAGATCTCGGTCTCAAGATACATCATGTTTTGAAGACATACCAAATTATTACTTCCATTTCTTAAGACACTAACTTTCATGTCTCAAGACACAGAGATGTCTTCATTCTGTCTGAAGATGGTTTAGTTTAGAGCAAATAGTACTGCTCAGGATGATTGTTTTTTTTTTTTTTTTCTATTGTATGCCAACTGCTAAGTCGGGCCGTGACCCTGACCAGGACTAAGCAGACAATAAAATGCATCAATGAATGAATGAATGATCATTTAAGGTAGTCTAATACTACCTCATACTAATTCTACATTCTTGAAACATTTCAGAAGTATTATGTCATGTAAATATTATCATCAATTTTAACACGGAACAAAAAAGATTATAACATGAATTTGGTTTTAAAACAGTTGTAGTCAGCAAAACAAGTAACAATAAAAAGAATTAGATTTTACATGCAAGTAGCAGCTGTGTTTTGAAAATTAAATTCACAAAATAAATTATATTAAATAAATACACTCCCTGACAAAAAAGGAAGTTGTCGGAATCGAATGAAACTTTATATGCATTCCCAGCTATCACTGCGTCTTAAGACGTGTTGACAGGCTTAGATAAGATGTGAGACATTTTGTTATGCAAAAACGTCTCGAGACATCTTAGGACTGAATGAGTGAACACATTTCTTTCTCTTGGGACATGAAAGTAAATGTCTTAAAACATGGGTGTAATAATTTTGTATGTCTTTTAGACAAGGCATGACTTCAAAACATGACATTGTCTTGAGACACAGAGATCTTATGTCTTAAGATGGTTCAGTTTAGAGCAAATAGTGCTGGTTTTTTATTAATACCATGTTGTATTTCTTGTAATAAAATTTTTAAATAGATAACAATTTAAGGTAGGCTAATAACGTCTACATTCTAAACCTTTCAGAAGTATCAGTTTATGTAAATAGTGTCATCAATTTTACCACAACAAAAAGATTATAACATGAATTTGGGATAAAAATAGCTTTAATCAGGAAAACAAGTAACAACTAGAAAGTGCAGTTCATGCAGAAACCGCGAGTGTGTTGCGGCGGTGCGTTACCCTGCGACGTGCATCGGGGTATGTAGGTTGAAAATCGAGTGTAGTCATTGGCTGTTTCTCAATAAGCCTGCTTGTCTGTGCTTGTGTTCTTGTATACTTGTGAAACGTCATCAGTCGCAGCACAAAGTACTGATTCATTTCTAAGGCCGTTTCTCAATCTGCGTCCTTCTCCGTGCTTGTCTTGTCATGTACTTGTGAGACGTCATCAGTCGCAGCCCAAGTGCTGTTCCATTTCTAAGTTTGCATCTAACCATGGCCGTTTCTCAATACCAATTACGCGAAGTACGGACTCGCGTACTTCCTAAGTCTGTACTAGGAAGTTCGACTTGTGAGTACATACTCCCGAGGACGGGAGAACGCAGTTCGGTTACTCTACAATTGGAACAGCAGCGTACTTGGCTATGGAGGCAACACGGTTTACTTTTTACACATAGATAAAATCCTAAAACATGTTTTATAAAGCCTGTCAGTGGTGGAAGAAGTGCTCAGTTCTTTTACTTTCCATTAAACAGTTTAATCTACGTGTAACAACGGACCGATCGCATTTAAGCATAAAATAGAAACCTTCCCAAACATACGCCAGCACCAAACAAGTCTGATTTTAGAAGGGAATTTAATTATGAACTTCAATTTATATCAGACAGTTCATATTTAGAATACAGGCTGAACAAATAACACATATAAAGTATAAGAAATACGTTAATAGCTTCCCGTCACATCTCCGAAATCGTTTGAGCATTTTTTTATGTAAGCTTTATCTTGATAAACTGACCGCATAGTTGAATTTTAAACAACTACATTCTCGCCTAAAAAACTCTTAGAACTTCATTTTGTGACACAATAACAGTATTAAATTACACATCCAGTAGGGAGTTCTCTCATCCGGCATTACCGAGCTGGGCAATGCATGTGGGACCATTTCGCTGCTGTTCAAGTCCGCACAAGTCGCTGCATCGAGGGAAATGCCCGAGAGGAATTCGGTAATATGGGCGGATCGAGAACACATCCGGGGATTTGGAGCGTCCTTGGTTAGATGCGAACTTGGAAATGGAACAGTACTTGGGCTGCCACTGATGACGTTTCACAAGTACACGAGAACACAAGTACAGAGAAGTACGCATATTGAGAAACGGCCCAAGTACGCTCCAAATCCCCGGATGTGTTCTCGATCCGGTCATATTACCGAGGATGCATCAGAGCAGACTTGTGCGGTCTTCAACAGCGAAATATCCCACAATGCATTGCCAGCTCGGTAATGGCGGATGAGAGGACTCCCAACTGGATGTCTAATTTCTAAAGTAATACTGTTATTGTGTCACAAAATGAAGTTATAAGAGTTTTTTAGGCAAGAATGTAGTTGTTTAAAATGCAACTAAGCGGTCAGTTTATCAGTCAAGATACAGCTTACCTAAAAAACTGCTCAGACGATTTCGGAGATGTGACGGAAAGTTATTGACATATTTATTATGCATTATATGTATTATTTGTTCAGCCTGTATTCTAAATATGAGTTGGCTGATATACACTGAAGTTCCGAATTAAATTCCTTCTAAAACCAGAGTTGTTTGCTGCTGGCTTCTGTTTGGGAAGGTTTTTATTGATGCTTAATGCGATTGGTCCGTTGTTACACATACATTAAACTCTTCAAAGCACAGTAAAAGATCGGAGCACGTGTTCCATTACTGACAGGCTTTATACAAGATGTTTTAGGATTTTATGTAGGTGTAAAAAGCAAACCTTGTGGGCTCCATATCCAAGTACCCTGCTGTTCCAGTTGCAGAATAGCTGAAGTGCGTCGTCCCGTCATCTGGAGAACGTAGTTGCAAGAGTAACTTCCTACTCCAGAATTAGGTAGTATGCAAGTCCGAGCTTGGTGTACTTGGTATTGAGAAACGGCACTCGTGTCATCTGTACTGCATTTTATATTAATCTCTACATTATTCTGTCATGCCGATGTACTAAAGCGATCTAGTAATGATCAAGCCTTCCTCTGTCACGCATTTCCAGGTTTTAAACGCGCACAGAACGGAGAGGCGCTGCGGCTGTGAAAGCTGTAAAGTGATTTAGTGCTGTCGTTTTTAGATTTTGTGTCTGATTTTGCGCTGTCGTATGAAACATATTGATGCAAATCGTAATGTCTCTAATTTCAGCGCCGAAAAGCGCCGTCTTTCATTGCGATCTGCTCTCCGTGTGTGGGCGTGGCGTGGCGTGCGTGCGTGCGTGTGTGTGTGTGGGTCAGACAGGCGCCTGTGAATAGCCGTAGAATCTCTGTGTCAGACCTCTCAAGCAAACGGTCATAACTCCACAAATAATTAACCTATCGCTTATCTGAAAAGCTTGTGTGGGAGAGGACCCCTTGCTGATGCTATGACATAAAATAGTGTGGATTGATGAGAAAGTGTCAGAGTTATGACAAGTTAAAAACACCTGAAAATGTAGAAACAGCGAACTCACAGCTCAGGCAAATATAATGGCAGTCAATGAGAGGAGAAGAAGTACCTAGTTGTGAACAAATCGTCATAACTCGAAAAATAATTTGTTTATGGAAGAAATACTTGCATGATTTATGAAGGGGAAGTATCTCTACCATTTGCAGTTTAAATGGAGTTTGTAGGTGAAAGTATCAGGGTTTTACACACGTTTGTTCAGTGAAAAAGTGAATTAATCGTGTTTGACTTCAAGGTACTGTACAGTGCCACACTCTACCAGGGGACATAGAGAATGAATGGAGTGATTTTAAAAGAGTGATAGAAAGTGTTCAAAGAGTGAAATCTGTGCGAAAGTTGACCTGATGGTTGTTGTTGAACCCAGGTCCGAGCATGCCGAGTTTCGTGTTTGTAGCTCAAATATTGACCAAGTTACGGCAGTTTAAAAAAAATCCCATGCAAGTGAATGGGACTTTTTTTTCGCACAAATGCGAGTGTAGCGTGCGAATGCAACAACATTTCTCTTAGCTATGAACAAGCACACTTCTTTGGAACATCCTGGACATTTTGGTGTTTGTCCCGTGTCGATAGCTCGAAAACTGTAGGAGGAGATACGTTCAGAAATGTTGGTGGAAAAATAAAAATCGAAGAACAATAGTGTGTTGCTTGCGCAACACACTAATAACGAATTAGAGTTTATATATCAGTAACATCAGTGTTTTGAGAATTACAAAGACAGAACTTGTGTTTAAATTCACAATGTTACATTACATAAATATCTAAATACTAAATCTAAGTGCACTGTTCTTCATCTCAGTCAGGTCAGCAACACATTCTGAGCTGAGCTGATGTTTAAGTTTAGTAAGTCAGTTGGGAACGTTAACTATATTCTCCGATTGCAAGACGTGATAACCTCACTTCCGGTTCGTTCCCACGGTGACGAACTAGTTTGGAAACTTCCTCAGACGGACGGTAGGCACATTCGTTAAGTTAATCACCTCGTTTGTAACGGGACACCTCGTCTGCAACGCTGTAAGGTTATTTAATATTGAATATGAGTTAATGTATTTAGAGATGTCCTGTGTTATTTAAAGAACAGGGTTCTATCAAAGTCTGCTCTTCACAACACATGTTTGTGGAAGTCAGTCAGACAGATTGTGTACAAATGGAGGAGATTCAAAAACATTGTTACCCTCCCTAGGAGTGGTCAACCAACAAAGATCACTCCAAGAGCAATGCGTGTAATATTTGGAGAGGTCACACAGGACCCCAGAGTAACTTCTAAGCAACTGAAGGCCTCTCTCACATTGGCTAATGTTAATGTTCATGAGTCCACCATCAGAAGAACACTGAACAACAATGGTGTGCATGGCAGGGTTACAAGAAGAAAGCCACTGCCCTCCAAAAAGAACATTGCTGATCATCTGCAGTTTGTTAAAGACCACGTGAACAAGCCAGAAGGCTATTGGAAGAATGTTTTGTGGACGGATGAGTCCAAAATAGAACTTTTTGGTTTAAAACAAAAGTGTTATGTTTGGAGAAAGGAAAAACAGCATTCCAGCATAAGAACCTTATCCCATCTGTTTTGCTGCATCTGGGCAAGACGGCTTACCATCATTGATGGAACAATGAATTCTGAAATTATATCAGAGAATTCTAAAGGAAATATCAGGACATCTGTCCATGAACTGAATCTCAAGAGAAGGTGGGTCATGCAGCAAGACAACGACCCTAAGCACACAAGCCGTTCTACCAAAGAATGGTTACAGAAGAATAAAGTTAATGTTTTGGAATGGCTAAGTCAAAGTCCTGACCTTAATCCAATGGAAATGGAAGGACCAATGGAAGGACCTGAAGCGAGCAGCTAATGTGAGGAAACCCACCAACATCCCAGAGCTGAAGCTGTTCTGTATGGAGGAATGGGCTAAAATTCCTCCAAGCCGGTGTGCAGGACTGATCAAACAAGGGCGGGGGGGACAACCGGCAGGGCGCGGGCTGGGGCGGTCCACTACAACGTGTGCTTGCTTCCTTGTCGTCTCTCGTGCTCTGGACATAGCTTGGGGGCGCGCTGTTGTTATGGAAAGCTGTTTTGTTACGGATTATGGGGCTACCTTCCAACCGTGTGCAGGCTGATAACAGCTACAGGAAACGTTTAGCTAGCTGCAGTTTATTGCTGCACAGGGGGGGTCACAGAAGATACTGAAAGCGAAGGGTCACATTACTTTTGCACTCACTAATATGTATATTGGATCATTTTCCTCAATAAATAAATGACCAAGTATAATATTTTTGTCTCATTTTAGGACTTGTGTGAAAATCTGATTGTTTTATATTATATTTATGCAGAAATATAGAAAATTCTAAAGGGTTCACAAACTTTCAAGCACCACTGTATGTATTTGTGTTGTTTGTTTATAGTTTTCACTTCTCATTGAATGTCAGTGAAGAAGGGAGACAGTAAAGGTTCAAGCTTACCACGACTCTGTTTACCTTCATGCTTAGTCCGAGTTAAATACACTCCAGGAGAGCATAATAATATAGTAAAGTATATTAAACTAGAAGGCCAAAGTTTGTGAACGAACTTTGAGGTTGGCTTGAAAAAAGCCACCTGTCTGAATGACTTACAGTGGTACAAATTGTTTTCTCTTATGACCCATTACTTTACAAGAATGAAACTTTCATAACAAATTCAGAATGAGGAGTGCTTACAGTAAGCTTTGTGGACATAGAGTGAACTACTGAATGTCATTAATGGAATAATTCTGATAACAGTCCAGCTTCCACATGTTCGTTTGAGAGGGCGAGAGATGTGAGCAATAAACCCTGATTTGAAAAGTATTGCTGCCATTCTAAGTTGCATCCAGTAGCAACACTAAAGAAAGTGTGTGGACATATTTGGAGCACATGCATTCCACCACGCATTTATGATGATACAGCATCCCTGTATTTTTATATATAAAATTAATAAACGTTATTTTAAAACATTACTAAAGTTTAACTAAATGGTATTTATCTGTGTGTAACCTCCTGTCCAGAAACCCAAAAGGCTCATGTTGTTTGATGATAACAGGCATAATAAGATCATCAGTCGCATATTGCACACTCACATGTAAGCAGTGCTGGCAAATGGTGAGGTCTGGAAATGGTGAAACAAGACAACGGATTGTTAGACACCAAGTCTTCTTCATTGATATATTCAATTTTAAAGGCCACTGTGTTATATGATGCCCCATGAGCACTGTTGTGTCTATACGTTTTGGATTTGATTCATTTCTTTTAGAGTTGTTCGAAATAGACTCTTATTTCTACCTGCATGTTGCTATTGTTTTGTCCTCTTTTTTACATTTGATCAAAAAACACTATTATTTAGAAATATGATCTCACAGAGGTAAATGGTAACTATTAAGCATATATGCTGCCTTTATTGCTTGTAATTGGGATAAAGTAAAAACATCTGGTATTTTTATATACATTCCACAAAATTATATATATTATATAAAACACAAAAATGCAGAGACCCGCAAGACCCTCCAGACCCACAAACACTGTCACATGAACACAACACAATGGTTTCATTTAATTAAATAATTTTGATGATATTGCCATTATGACTCCACCCTTACAAGTGATCGTTGCCTCTGTTGGTAAACTTTCAAGCAGACATCCAGCGTCTCCAGTCCAAACCCTGGGTGGAATGGACAGTTCCTCCATATCAGCAGTGAGGCTCTTTGTACCTTCCTTTGCTGTGGATAAGCCCATGAGCTCCACGATCTTCTGAAGTCTATGAATAAAGACATTATTAGTAGTAGCACTACTACATTAGTCCCAGACTTCCATTGTTAGTTTATAAATGAAAAAAGGAAAATGTACAAACATAGACTACTGTTCCACTCTAGAGCAATCGCAACATTTTGGATAAAATGTTTAACTTCATTTAAGAGTTACTGCTTTCACTATGGTGTCATTAAATGAATTAATCTGATATCTGTACATATACAGTTGGAAAATATAATATTTACAAAGTGAGATTCATATGGATCATTTTATTGAATTCTCAATGAAAATAAATGAACGCATCCTCTACAAGGAATACACTTCTGCTCATTTTAATGCACTGTTGCTATTTATTTATTGAATTTAACATGTAGATGTTTGTCTGTGTGGACTGTGATGGACTGGTAAGCTGTCCATTTCATTTTCATGCCCTGGAATATTCCAGCATCCACTATGACCCTAGTTAGGATCAGTGATTGCATTTATACAAAAGTAATGGCACATTTATAATACTATGTTTTTTCCTAACCTATGTATTTAAAACATAAAAACTGTGCAAGAAGCTCAGCAGAGGAATGACATTTTTAAATGTTCCCTATGTCAATGTCATGTCACTTAATTTTCTTAATACCTTTTAGATTTACACACCTTTAAAGTAAAACAGCACATTACTTAACAACTCAAACATTACCAAGAGGTATACAATAGCTAGTCTTATATCGATACTGTTTCATAGAATTCAAACCAAAACTCATACCATGGTTGAATTGAATCGTTGAACTGTTCCTCCCCTTCTCACAGCCTGTAGGTGTGTTATCTCTATCACATCTGATAGGGTGATGTCACACACTGCAGCATCTCTCCAGAGCTTGACAGTGAGATGGTTTCCATTCATTGAGATGCCTACTTCCCTCACTGGAATGTCTTTGTCCCTGGATGGCTGCAGTCGTGTCGTACTCAACTAAAAGACAAACCACAGAACAATTTCATAAAACACCAGCATAGAGAACCTCACCAACTGACTTGTTATAACTGTGAAATCCTGCTAAAGAACCACACTGAAATTCAGTTAGCTATTTAGAACGACCCATTCTGTCACTACTGTTTATAAAGACAGACTGCATGACCTTTAGGGGCTGGATTTTATCCACCTGTCACAGCAGGACTGAATGAAAAACCTGAATTCAGTGATTAAGAGATGTGTCCCAATACTTTTGTCCATATAGTGTATCTTGGGGTTTTACTATTGTGTTTAATTGAAATCAAATGTATAGGTCAGTTTAAGCTGTTTTATTATAAAATAATTAACATGAGAAACAAATGCATTTGGCACTGTGGTTCCAAATAAGAATTACTAATCAAAGCCGAACTGACAAACTGCACATAGTTCCTCAGGTGTTAATGTACATCATTAAAAACTGTAATGTAAAAGTATGCTGCTAAATAAAAATGAACAGAATAGCTTAGAGGTATGCATTTCCTAACAATATGAACAGTGAGATAACGTCTGTTGCTGACATTCCTCTGGTTCCCACTACCACTAGTTTCCTCGAGCAGCTGGCTGTTGGAAATGAGGCTCATAACCTTCCTCATGAAGCGGTTTATGTCTTCCCCAGCAGACCCAGGTTTCAACTGCAAGGATTCTGTGGCGCTCCAGCTCTTCTAAACACATCTCGTGCAATTCCTGCTGCCTGATCTAATCCACCATTTCTGGCTTCAGATCTTCACCTTCCACCTCAGCCATCTCCTCCACAGGACGTCCACCAGCAGCAGCAGCAGCAGCAGCACCAGCACCATCAGGCTCCACCTGAATCTCTTCCATGAAAGCCATGATTTTTTTCCTTGAGTTCTTTTCTCTCCTCTTCCTTTCTCAGCTCTTCCAGCTCTTGGAATTTGCAGGAGATCCTCTCTTGCTCTTCTACCATGGCCTTCCTTTCTTCTATCCACTTTTCCTGCTGGGCCTTCAGGCTCTGCTCCAGCTCCCTGTGAGTCTGGCACTCCTTCGCCATCTTTTTCTCCACTTCTTTCAGCTTCTCTGCCATGGCATCCTTCTCCTTAACCACAAAGTTCTGCATCCCAAGAAGCTCCACTTTCACTTTTTCCTCCAGCTTGGTGACCTTTTTGTTGAGTTGGTCCAGCAAGTACTGTGACCTTTTGATCTCCTCATCTAACCGCTCCTCCAGGCACTTCCTGAGCCTCCTCTCCCACTGCAGCTCGATGTCCAGCTCAGTCACGGTCCTGTGTCTCTGCGGCCGTCTCCAGCACAGAAGATCCGCCAACCTGAACCGACCACCAGGCATTGTTGGGACTCGAATTTGTCCTGGAAGAAGCGAGCGTCGACCTGTTGCTTGAGCTGTCTGAATGAAATGAGCCTGACCGGCCCGGTGTGCACTCTTATATACTGTCTGGTGTCTGTGATGTCATAAGAGACCTCTATGACATCATAAACGGAGCGTTCAGAGGCTGTGAGGCCAACGCGCCTAGTAAATGGCACTAATAAAGTAACAAAGCACCTGTTTCTGCCTTATTATCTGCTCTTTTTATCCCTTATCCCTTATTTTGTAGCCATAAAAATATCGAATTAAAAAGTGGCTGGTTTCAATAAATCCCAGGTCTGCTGTAACATTCAGTGCATAAGCAGGTACCTCAGACTGTTACACTTCTACTAAACTGCACACACAGACATATATTTATTTATTTATTAGGTACACCTGTTGAACTGCTCGGTAATGCAAATATCTAATCAGCCAATTTAACTGCAGCAACTCATTTAAGCATGTAGACATGATCAAACCAACCATTACTTAATTCCTTAATGTAACGTGTGTGTGTGTGTGTGTGTGTGTGTATATATATATATATACACACACAGTTGCAGTCAAAAGATTTTAAGGATTTATCTATTTAAGTTGTTTCAAAGAGCAAGACTCTGCTTTGGATGACTTTTTTATGAGTTGAGTGATGCATAAAATCAGAAAGGATATTTGTGTGTGACAGTATATTTTGTTAAGATAGCCATGTCACAAGTATTCAACCCCTATGTAATATTGTTGTTTTTAAAGCTTTCTGGCAACTTTTATGGACTAAAGTGGGGTTGAAACATACTTGAGGCTTTGAGAACTCTATAATGAGCCTTCATTTGCTTCAGCTATGATGCATATATAAACCCCACCCATGAAGGAATTCAAGGTGAGTTACAATCATGGGAAAGACGAAGGAGCTTCCACAAAAGCTGAGAAAGGGGATTATTTCATCGCACCTAAAGGGCCTTGGGTATAAGAAGATTTCCAAAAATATAACATTCCAAGAGACACCACTGGGAGCATTATAGGGAAGTTTAAAACTTATGGAACAGCTGCAAACCTGCCTGGCCGTGGAAGAAAGTCCAAAATTTTATCGAGAGCCCTTAGCAACTTAGTCAGGACAACAAAGAAAAACCCCCATGTGAGTGCAAGACACCTACAGGATGACCTGATGAAGGCTGGAACAAGTGCTTCTGGAGCAACTATAAGACGTGCACTGAATAAACTTCATGGCCGGACTCAAAATGCACCTCTGAAAGATTAAAAGTACAATTACTCTTTATTTATTTTTAATGGCTTTCATCCACTCCTCTTTAGAAAGTTATGTATTTGTGCAGTATATGGTGCTCTTATACTGGCTGTGCACCCGTATTTAAATCTAAGAATGAAACTAATTTATCTAAACAAATAAGTCTAATATGGATAGTTCAAATAAAATGTAAAATATGCACATCGTTATTAAATAGTCTGATACACAGAGTCAGTCTAGGATCTGGAGTCTAAGCAGGAAAGTCCTTGGCAGCACTTCGTCCCCAGCCAACCGGAGGAGGGACAGAGTTACTGCCCTCTGGTGTGGCTCGGGTACGGTGGGGCTGGAACTGATGTCGGAAACAGCTTAAGTGGAGCTGAAGCGAATGAACATCATGTGTGGGGCTGGAACTGGTACAGGAACACAGCTCGGAGAGAAAAGGGAAAATGTAATTAGTTATTGATTAAGAGCACAGTGTCTATTTATTATTTTTTTTTTTTATTTACATTTTCGAACAAGATCAGCAATGAACAGGAGGAAAAAAACAAAAAACAAAAAAAACAAACAAAAAAAAACACACCATACATAATACCATTAGAAGAAGAAAAAAAAACATTTAGTAAATAAGTACAAAATATGTATTGTGTGGAATGAAAATAAAAAAAAAATAATTAAAAAAATAGATACAATATACAAATTAATAAAAGCATATATAAAACCAGGAATTGCATTAAAAAAGATAATAATAGAAAAACAAAGATTAAAAATAAATAAATAAATAAAAAAAATCAAATTATGGCCTCTTTAGTACATCCAAAAATGCCTTCCAAACAGAAAGAGATCGCCCCAGTGCAATTGCACTAGAGCACCTCATCTGTTCTAGTTGAGCAACTCTGGTCATCTCAGATAGCCATCTTCTAAAACACGGAGCCTGAGAAGATTTCCAGTCAAGAAGAATAATTTTTTTTAGCTGCAACCATGCTGGTCATAAGAACCTGCTGTTGTGCTTATGAAAAAAAATGGTAATTGAGTCAGAGTATCCAAAGAGTGCTAAGGCCCCATTGGGATAGATGCGAACATTAAATACGTCCGACAGCAGTAAGAAAATATAGGTCCAAAAGCTATACAGTACAGCAGGGGACAGAACCGAAACAGGTGAGCTAGAGTGCCCTCTGCAGTTTTGCATTTGTCACACAAAGGAGAAACAGAAAGATAGACTTTACTTGGTCTGGTTTTTGAGAAGTAGAATCTGTGAAGCACTTTGAACTGTATTAATATATATCTTGAATTAATAGAGCATTGTGGAACTCTAGACAAGCTTTCACTCCAGCCCTGCTCTGTTATTGAAGTACCAATTTCCCGGGTCCATTCCTCCCTGTACTTATTGGTATCTGGGGATGGAGATGGAGTGGTGCAAACTTTGTAATTAAATGACACCTGATGGGGCTTGAGAGGAAGAAGTCTGAAATTGGGTGAGTGACAGGTTTGGAAATGTAATTTGGGATATGATTTTGGGCATAACTTCTAACCTGTAGGTAGTGGAAGAAATGTGTATTTGGCAGATCAAATCTTTCACTCAACTGAGCAAATGTGGCAAATATATAATCAATATACAAATCCCCGATACAACGGAGGCCCTTATCAGCCCATATGGAAAAAGTCTTAACGGTTAATGAGGGAAGAAAAGAATGATTACACAAAATAGGACTATGAATTGATATAGATGGCACTTTACAATAGGTTCTAATCTGATTCAGAATTTTTAAACAGTTTTTGACTACGAAGTTTTTACTGTTTTGTAAACTTTCATACCTTGGCCCCCCACGAAAAGCAAAGCAGGAAGAGAGGCCCAATTCCAAAAAGTAAGAGCCCTAGCATTTGCTGCCCAGTAGAAAAATTTAAACTGAGGTAAACCCAGGCCTCCCTTCTTTAATGGCTTCTGAAGGTGAATTTTAGAGATCCGAGCTATTTTGTTTGCCCATACAAACGATAAAATTGTTGAGTCAAGTTTCCTAAAAAATGTACCTGGTAGATATATGGGAAGATTTTGAAAAAGGTACAGAAACTTTGGTAGTGTGACCATTTTAATAGCATTGATGCGGCCTATCAAGGATAGTAGTAATTTAGTAAGTAACTAGTAATTTCCATTGTTCAATATTTTCCTTGAGTTTGTCCACACATCCTAAAAAATTCAGCTTAAATAACAATCTAGGGTTCCTGGGGATTTTGAGGCCAAGATATGTAAAATATTCATCTACTAATTTGAATGGTAATGTGCTTAAAAAGTGAGTATTCAAATTCCTGGATAATGACAAAAACTCACTTTTAGACCAGTTTATTGTGTATCCTGAAAATTTGCTAAATATATCAATATAATTTAACAAGCTGGGAACCGAAGAAACTGGGTCGGAAATATACAAAAGTAGGTCATCAGCATACAAACTTACTAAACAGTCTGTATCCCCAAACTTAATGCCCTTAATTTGTGGCTGACTCCTTATTCCAACAACTAATGGCTCCAGGGCAATGTTGAAAAGTAGGGGAGACAGATCCCCCTGTCTAACGCCTCGATGGAGATCAATAGGTTCTGAGCGATCACCATTAGTCAATACTGCTGAGGTTGGGCACAAGTACAGCATCTTTAACACAATTAATGAAAAAGTCACCAAATCCAAACCTGTTTAAAGTCTTAAACATATATGGCCACTCCATTTGATCAAATGCCTTCTGTGCATCAAGTGAAATAATTGCGCCAGGAAACTCAGCCTTATACTCCGTATATAAAACATTAAGAAGTAGACGCACATTAGAAAACAAAAATCTATTCGGTATAAATCCAGTCTGATCAGGGTGTACTATTTCAGCTACGTATGTTGCCAATCTGAGTGCTAGTATTTTAGAAAAGATCTTCTGGTCAAAATTTAGCAAGAAAATGGGCCTAAGCAGGATCAGTAGGATCTTTACCTTTTTTAGTATCAGGCACACACTTGCCTCGTATAAAGATTTAGGAAGTTTACCATTTTTATAAGAATCCTTTAGCATTCTTAGTATCAGTGGCAGAAGCTTGGAGGAAAAAGCTTTATAAAATTCACAGCCAAACCCATCAGGACCAGCAGCCTTACCAGATGGAAAAGACTGTACGGCTCTGAGAACATCTGCCTCAATAAATGGTAACTCCAATTCCGCTTTGGCTGTTTCAGAAAGATTTGGAAGATCTATATTGTCAAAAAAATTATCAAAGGCATCCTCAGTGTCTGGGTATTTGGAGGAGTAAAGGTCAAAATAGAACTCTTTAAAGCGGTTGTTTATGTCTCCGGGGTTTGTAATAAGCTCACCCGTACTTGATGTTATTTTATAGATCGCCTGTTTAGCCGAGACCCCCTTCAGCTGCCTTGCTAATATCCGCTCAGGCTTATCACTAAGCTCAAAATGTTTTTGTTTTAACTTAAGCAGAAGAGATTCTACTCTTTTACCTATGGTAGAGTTATATTCATATTTTAAACACAAAATGTTATTATAGTCTGACTGTGAGAGTGAAACTCTCGAAGTTTATTTGAGTAGTTTGAGCGATTTTTCTATCTCCTTTAGTTGGGCATTCAATTCTTGCTTTTTGGCAGCTTCAAAGGTTAGTATATGACCCCTAAGAATGACTTTTAGCATCTCCCACAATATGGAATCTGATACATCACCAGTATCATTAAATGCTATAAAATCGTCAAGTTTTGTATTTACATACGTTAGAAATGTAGGATCTTTAAGCAGGCTTGGGTTAAAACGCCAGCTATAACTCTGTCTCGGGAGGATATCCAAAAATTGTGGTCATCAAAATTTGTAGGATATATATTGACCAATGTTAAAGGAAAGAGGTTAATATATCCTGATACCAAGATGAACCTGCCCTGCGGGTCCAACTTAATTGTCTCTAAGCGAAATGGAATGTCCTTTTTAAACAGAATAGCCACACCCCTGGCCTTAGGTGTATATGGAGCCTGATATTCACAAAATTAATAAAGTATCTATCTATCTATCTATCTATCTATCTATCTGTCTGTCTATCTATCTGATAACTTTGACCTATCCAACTAACCCTAAGCTTGCGTTGGGATGTGAGAGAAATGTGCGTTTCCTGCAAAAAAATTCTATCAGCTTTCAATGATTTAAGATGTGAAAAAACTCGAACACGCTTAGTTGGATGTCCCAGTCCCTTCACATTCCAGGAAGCTATTGAGATGCCATTAACAACAGAATCACTCACCATTTGCTAAGACAGTATGAGCATCCAGGAGTACAGGAGGCCAAACAAAAATAAATAAATAAAATAATAATAATAATAATAATAATAATAATAATAATAATAATAAACAAATAATAAAATAAGGAAGAAAAGAAGAATTGAAAATGAACTATCATGTAAACCCACTGAACATATAACCCCTCCTACCCCCTCGTAACTGGCACGCCTCCCTAACAAAGCACCAATTCTAAACGATCGAACAGTACAGTCGTGAAGAGAAACAGATCCTAACCAACCATTCCGTCCACTCTGCAATTAAAGAAAACTACATACAAACAGAAACCCTGACCATTAGTACACTACTAATATAGCACACACATGCAGAGAAAGGTTTGAAGAACATTACTAGTTATAGGTAAAGCAGCCTACCGTACAAACAAACTCCTCAGGTGTACTTACGCGCACGCACATCTGGCGTAGAGTAACCATACTGTCATTTCTCCTAATTTCCCAAGCAAGATGTCCCAACATTAGTCCGAAGAAGGAAATAAGAGTATAATCGAGGTAGGCTCTTAGCTCTTTTATAACCGTTCTGGAATGTAAACAACAGTGATTATAACCAACGCATCAGTTTCCAGACACCGCCGCCCCTTCCAGTTCGGCGTGGAGAAAGCGTCTCGCCTCCTCCACTTCAGTGAAGATTCTGGGGCGACCCGCAATGTCAATATGAAGTTTAGCTGGAAAGCGGAAGCTATGTGAAACATTGGAATTTCTCAGTTCCTTTAGCAAATCTGTGAACAGTTTACGCTTCCATATAACAGCCTCCGAATAGTCCGGGAAAATCAGAATTCTACATCCCTGAAAGCTGAGGTTGGAGTTCTGTCTTCTCAGGCGCAGAATTTTCTCCTTTACCTGGTAGAGGTGAACACAGGCGATGATAGGGCGTGGTCTAGCACCATCTGCCGGTCGAGGTCGCAAGCTCCTGTGAGCCCTATCAATAACAATGGGCGATTCAAAGTTATCTGTACCCAGCACCTGCAGTAACAATTCCGTTACAAATTCTGTCGGCCTTCCTTTTTCAGCTCCTTCAGGGACGCCGATGATCCAAATTTTATTTCGGCGAGACCTGTTTTCCAAATCCTCGACTTTAAGCCTCAGGGACTCATTTAGCTTTTGAGTTTGGCTTAGTTTTAATTCGAGCTCAGACAGCCGTACATCCTGTTCAACAGCATTCTCTGCCAGTGTCCAGTCTCTCTGCAAACTCTCTTTGCGTCGCATGGATGTTCTGAAGAGCCTGATCAATAGAGACGAGTCGAGCTAAAATATTGTGCTGTCCCTCTATTAACGGCTTTACCCAAGCAGGAGGGGTTTCAGGGCCTTCCGAATCCTTAGTAGTGAGGCCAGCGGGAGATTCAGCCACGTCAGCCACGCCACGGGCCTCGACAAGCTTTTGTTTAGCAGATTTGTGGCGGCATTGTCATACACAAGTGGTTATCTTATATTGACAAACGCTGTCCAGTCGATTAACAAAGATGCGGAGGTATAGAAATTAAGTAAATGGTCAAGATTTAAGTATTTTAAAACAAAATCACAGAGCGGAGGAAAAAACACGTCTTACTCCATCGCTGCTCGCTAGCGCCCCCGCACAGTGTCTATTAACAGAAAGACAAACAGGGCGTCTCCACCTTGAAGATGAAGGCAGGTACCTCATAGTGGAGACAAGGAAGACCTCATCCAGCAGGTGAGCTCACAGCAGGTGGGAGTTCAGCTCGTGTTCAAAGAACTCAGCGCCCCTCACAAACATCTTCACCAAGATCCAATCCCACTTGTTGGGTTCATTAGCTAAGAAGATGGGATTCTTCTCACCTGGATTCTGCTGCAGCTACAGGAAACCACAGAGGAACATTTCCAAACTGTTAACCTCTTCAGGATCCAACTTCTATAACTCTGCATATTTTAATGCACCATTGCTGTTTGTTTAAATTTAAAACATTGGAATAAAACAAATGTTGGCATGTGCAAATCTTTTGGCACCTGTCAGTCAGTATTTAAGACAGATCCAGATGTAGCTGGACTGTGATCAGGATCAGCTTTCCCTTGTAGCTGAAGAGTAAGCAGAGTAGAGAAGCCACATACTGCTGCTGCTTATTAATGATGTTACCCACAAAGCCACTCAGCCTTTTGTAGTCACAGATGAAGATATTCCCTTTCTGATGACTTTAAAACACCAAAACACAGCATGTTGTTACATCTGTGCAGAAGGTAAATCAGAGGGGAGCAGAAACATGGAGCATTACAGCATTACTTCCATACTTAATTATTAGAAAACGAGGCTGGTTAGATATAATGGCAGAAAGCTGCACGCTTTATGTGTGCAACTTTCAGCCCCATGATCTACTGATAGCAGGTTCTTTGAACACTGAAGTGTTTGTTTATGAGATTATTAACCCTTGTAGCTGAAGAGTAAGCAGAGTAGAGAGAAGCCACATTACTGCTGCTGCTTAATTAATGATTTTACCACCGCGCACAATGCCTCTCATCCCTTGCTTGTAGTCACAGATGAAGATATTCCCTTTCTGATAAAACACAAAACACAGCATGGTGTTACATCTGCAGAAGGTAAATCAGGGAGGAGCAGAAACATGGAGCATTACAGCATTACTCCATACTTAATTATTAGAAACGAGCTGGTTAGATATTAATCAGAAAGCTGCACCTTTATGTGGTGCAACTTTCAGCCCCATGATCTACTGATAGCAGGTTCTTTGAACACTGAAGTGGTTTGTTATGAGATTATTAACTGGTACCTCCTATTAAATACTTAGAAGTAACTCTAGATCAAAAATATACCAGGGCTGATTTTTTAAACTAAACTATCAAAGATGATCCCCAGTGAAAGTTCTTTCTATACTAGCATTAGAACTGATCTGAATCTAATCCTTGTGAATTATCACTGGTGTTTCATTAGATATCCAGACGAGGCTGCTTAAGGTGACGTGCTTAAGCTCACGTGATGCACAATGTACAAAGCTAATGCTGAAAATCATACAGCTAGAGAGATGATAGAAAAAAGGTTGTAACGGTTCCACAATAAAGAGGGAACTGTATGAGGATAAATGTGGAGACTGTGGATAGAGGAACTAAAGGAGGAACTCTGTCTAGATCTTTGTTGCTCCTCCACATCCACCTCACACGTTTAATATATGGATATATACACAGAAATACAGACTGATATAGATATACAGCACAAATAAATAAATACATAAATATAAACGAAAGCCTAAACACTGGGTACATTAGACTCCATTTATTTATTACGTGTTCAGAGGAACGGAGATAAATATGGGTTATGGATGCAGTACCTTCATCTCCTGTGTTGGGGAGCTCCCTGGGAAAGCCAACTGCACCATCTCATCCGTAACAGGGACATTAGGGGCAGTTTGGAGCAGCTCTCAATCATCATGGGCTTCAGTCTGTTCAGCAGCTGATAGCCAAAGAACTCGTCTGTATCCCAGTGCTTGGAGATGTAGTCTGTAAGGACAGAAGAAGCTCAGAGTGCTGGAATGGGGTTTGTGCTGAGTTTCACAGGTGAGGGAGTTACCTGTGATCTCGATGTGATGACACCTCAGGAGCGGCTGAAGTTCATCCAGGTTCTTCAAGGAGTCATGACAGTGTATGAAGGTTTCAATCCCGAGCTCTGCAGACCTGTGATAGAACAGATCAGGAATCCAATAAGAGCCTCATCATTTCTGATGGATTAGTTTCTTAGTTTAGTGAGATTCTTACACTGTGATGTAGCTGCAGAGATTATGAATCACCTTAGAGAAGGAAAATTGATCCTCATCAGGTAAGTCAGAAGGTGAAGCAGCATCAACAAAACACACGCTAGTATCATAGTCTTAACTCTAAGGCCTAACACATAGGTGGCGTCTATACAGTTATTAATTTGTTAATTACTTCAGTATATTATGTAGGATTTTTTTTATATTTCCAACACAACTCATAAAAACACATATATACACAAAACAGATCCCAGACACAGAAGCACCCAAAAATAAACAGACCATCGAGCCGCACTGTCCTGACAGGCAAGCTCAAGAAATTAGTATTTTGTAGTTACTGATACAAAAATGCAGCATCTTTCAGCTTATAACAGGCTGTTTGTCCGGAATATGAGAGACGAATATAATAAGACAAGCTTTTATGTTACTCTGCCACTGGAGCACCCCGGGGACATCATGAACTTGCTTGTCGGCCACCGACACGCCATGCCCGGGGGCTTTAGCTAGCAATCCACGCCGAGTTCGCAGCGGAACCAGCAGGACTGAAAACAACCCCTGAAGGGTTTATTGCCTCATTTCCCTACTATTTTGCCTCTGAATGCTCGTAAAATACAAATAAAAATAATAGCAACGAAGTCTTAATGCTCGGCACCTTATGCTAGCAATCGGCAAATTAGCATAACACCGTCGGACAAAAAACGCCTACAGTGTAAGAACGGTCCATAAAATAGTTGTTTTCCCCTTAATCACACGATACATGAGCTTACAAATGAATATACAAAACAAATAAGAAGTCTGTTGAATGGGATGTTAAAGGAAAACACAAATAAACAATTAGCATCGGCAGCTAGCAATCGCTAACACACAATTAGCATCGGCAGCAATCGCTCGGAGGGTAAAGATAATCCTTAAAATAGGGTTTTAAATCTTAAATCAATTGATATTTGAGCCTGGAGGAGAACTGAGAAGAAAAAATAAGACCCAGAGTCAGACTTCGGACAGCTAAGGCTGTTTGGACTTACCTGGGTCTCGTGACCACGGCTGCCGGTGTTCTGAAAATCCATCCTACCCATCAAACGGTCCTACCATGGACTACTGCGCATGCGTATATCACTTTTACGTCAGTATTCTGGTGTTTGGCGCCACGCCCATAATTTCATGCTACTTGCGATCTTGTGTCTTGGATTCACGGTTAGTATTGGGGGTTTCTTGTAGTTAACATATTGTAACTTAAGTTTTCATAAAGTATATTGTGTGTTACATGAATGTCTCTTCATGTATACCTCATAAAAGCCTAGCTATATATTATTATTTGCTCGAGTGTTTTATGGCTGCTTGTCTCGGCTGATTTGACCATTGCCATCAAATATTCACGCTCTGTTACCAATCCATTTATTCATTTATTCAACCTCCGGAGATATACCTCCAAGTTTCTAATAAAAGGTAAGTAAAGTTTACAATCGTGTGTTGTTGTAGTAGTAATAATAATAGTATTAATCACAAAGTGCTTCCTGCATGTAAACTATAGGTAGCATAGATTTGTAGATTAATTTACCTTATCAGAACGTGTTTCCTGCATTTAAACTATAGGTAGCACAGACTTATAGACTAAATTACCTTATCAGAACGTGCTTCCTGCATTTAAACTATAGGTAGCGTAGATTTATAGACTAAATTACGTTATCAGAACGTGCTTCCTGCATGTAAACTATAGGTAGCACAGATTTATAGCCCAGATTACCTTATCAGAACGTGCTTCCTGCATTTAAACTATAGGTAGCACAGAT